>VZTD01005656.1:14464-35583 GCA_013397725.1 Rhagologus leucostigma | reverse complement strand
CATCCCGGGGAGCGGTCACCCATCCCAGTGATCGGTCACCATCTCAGGGATCGCTCATCCATCCCGTGAGGGGTCTCACATCCCAAGGAGCAGTCACCACTCCTGGAGAAGCCGTCACCCTTCCTGGCCGGAGCGGTGACCCGCCCGGGGCGGCCGGCGCCGGCCCTGCTGAGCTGCGGTCGCGGCGCTGCCCGGGTGGGGGGCTGCCAGGACGGGCCCGGCCCCCCGGCTGGATTCGGGGCGGGTGCCAGGGCGGGGGGTCGCGGTGCACGTTCCTGATGGGCGGCGGGAAGCCCTCTGCCCTCCCCGGGGTCAGCCTCCTCCAACGGGAGCTGCAGGGCCTGAGAGCGGCCCGGCCGCCCAGCCTTCGGCTTCGGCCGGGCCGTGTGCCCAGGAAGGTCCCACGTGTGGGTGAAGTAGCCAAAACAGAAAACGTGCAAGGGGTTGAACCAGCAGTGTGCCATTGTGGGAAAGGGCAGTGGTATCCTGGGCTGCATTCGAAACAGCATTGCCAGCAGGTCGAGGGAGGTGATCCTGTTGTTCAGCCCTGGTGAGGACACTTCTGGAGAGCTCTGTCCAGTTCTGGGCTCTTCAGCATAAGAGAAGTGTGGAGCTCCCTGACCGGGTCCAGCAGAGCGCAAGAAAGGGACTGGCATCTCTCTTATGAGGAAAGGCTGAGAGAGCTGCGCCTGTTCAGCCTGGAGAAAAGATGACTGAGATGGACCACATAATTGTCTATGAGTATCTGAGGGAAGGAGGATGGATCCAGGCTCTGCTTGGTGGTGCCTGGCAATAGGACAACAGGCAGAAACTGATGCACAGGAAGTTCCACCTAATTACAAGGAAGAACTTTCCTGTGCGGGTGACTGAGTACTGGAAGAGATTCCCCTGAGAGATTGTAGGGTCTCCCTCACTGGAGATACTCAAGAACCATCTGGATACAGTCCTGTGCCGTGTGCTCTAGGACAACCCACATGACCGACTGTGTTCCCTTCCAACCTGGCTAGTTCTCTGGTTCTGTGGTTTTGGGAGTGGGTCATTGGTCTTTCATCTCTGCTGTATTTAGTGTGCTGAGTAGAAAAAAGAGCCTGTGAGGCACCTGTAACATTTTTGGGTTCATTTGTGTTAGCAGAGGAAGTGCGCTGCTTGGCACCCGCATCAGCTCACACCCCTGGCTTTGAACAATAAACAGCAGCACTAAAGGAATTCATTAAACGCGAACATTTCTCCCAGGCCATTACCTGCCAAGATGGGGAAGAGGGATCCCAGTCTAGCAAATTACCTGTTACTTTCTCTGCTAAAAAATCTTTTGCAGTCAGGACCTGTTTCAAATGGTGTTGCTGCTGCAGTACCTAGAAAACTTGCAAATTGTAGCACACACTGAAATTTTGTGGCCTCTCAGCTGCCAGCATATGAAAGTTGTAAAAGATGCCAATACCCCGCAAGCAGGAGGCTGTCAGTGGCTTGTGTAAACATACTCGGGCTTAAACTCAGCAGCACTGTGGTTCTGGGTTTATGGCATAGCACTCACGCAGAGAATTGCAAAGCCAGGCCGGAGCTCAGGTGCAGTGCCCAAGGGAGAGTGTGCTCTGCTCTGCCATGTGTGCACTGCATGGCTGCCAAACCGCTCAGCTTCAGACTGTGCCTCAGCTGGCGAGTAGTAGACACAATAGCCACAGAGTCATACAATTGTTTAGGTGAGAAAAGACCTTTAAGGTGATCGAATCTAACCATTAATCCAGCACTGCCAAGCCCAGCACTAAACCATGTCCCTAAGCACCACATCTACATGTCTTTTACATACCTCCAGAGATGGTGATTCTACCACTTCCCTGGACAACCAGTTCCAGTGCTTAACAGCCCTTTTCATGAAGGAATCTTTCATAATATCCAACTTAAGCCTCCCTTGGAACAGTTTAGGGATGTTTCCTCTTGTCCTAAGGCTTGTTACTTGGGAGAAGAGGCTGACCCCCACCTCGCTACAGCCTCCTTTCAGGCTATTGTAAAGAGTGATTGGATCTCCCCTTGGTTATCATTCTCTCCAGGCTGAACATCCCCAGCTCCCTCAGCTGTTCCTCATCAGACCTGTGCATCAGACTGTTCCCCCCCTTTTCTGACCTCCTCTGGACAATCTCCAGCACCTCAATGTCTTTCTTGTAGTGAGGGGCCCAAAACTGAACCCAGAATTTGAGGTGCGGCCTCACCAGTGCCCAGTACAGGGTGACAATCTCTTGGTCCTGCTGGCCACATGATTTTTGATACAGGCTAGGATGTCATTGGCCTTTCTGGCCACCTGGGCACAGCTGGCTCATGTTCAGCCTCTGTTGACCAGCACCCCCAGGTCATTTTCTGCTGGCCCACCTTCTGGCCACACTGCTTGGGGTTGTTTTGACCAAAGTGCATGACCTGGCACTTCCTCTGTTGAACCTCATCATCTTGGCTTCAACCCATCAATCCAGCCTGTCCAGATCCCCCTGCAGAGCCTTCCTACCTTCCAGCAGATCAACACTCCTGCCCAGCTTAGTGTCATCTGCAAACTGACGAAGGGTGAGCTTGGTCCCCTCATCCAGATCATGGATAAAGATTTTAAACAGGGCTGTCCCCAACCCTGAGCCCTGGAGAACAGCACTTGTGACTGGCCACAAGCTGGATGTAACTCCATTCACCTGCACTCTCTGGGCCTGGCCGTCCAGCTGGTTTTGGGCAGCAAAGAGTGCAGCTGCCCATGAACAGACAATGTCTTCACTGTGTGTTTTTCAGGTGGTCTGTCCAGCTGACCAAATGCCTACAACACTTGAAGAGTGCAGGCAACCAATCCAACCTGGGAGTGAACACTTCCAGGGATGGGACAGCCACAGCTGCTCTAGGCAGCCTGCTCCAGTGCTTCACCACTCCCACCATAAAGAATTCTTCCTAATATCTAACCTAAATCTTTTAGTCTTTTAATTTGAAATATTTTTAGATTTGGCATGCATGGGACAGAACATTTTTGATACTTCAAATGCATGTGGGTCACTAGGTGAATGTGGAAAGAAAGAAGGAAAAAGGTGGAGCCAAGGCTAATTCCAAGTTTTGAATTTGAAAGAAGACCAAGGCTGGCTGATGAGACTGTATTGTCTCAGAGCAATTCAGTCAGACTAGTACACTGATTCAAACCAGGAGGTGCAGAAGAATGAGCAAGGAGCTGGGAAGACATAAAAAAGATGATCTGGTTGAGAGGCTGCTTAATTTAATACTCCTTAATACAGAGTGTATGAAGGTGTAGGTATGCTGAACGACACTATCTAGCCACAGTACTCCCAAGAGTTCCCTTTCTCTCTCTCTCAATAAACATGTTGGTGTTTGCAAGGATGGCTTCCCTGTTTATTGAAGTGTAAATATGTTTCATCCATGTACAAGATGGCAGTATGAGGCAGGAAGAATGAAAGGAGTGCTTGATAGCACTGAAGATATTTAAAAACAGCAAGATGAGAAGATGAGAGGGGATCTGGTTTACATTATCTTGGAAAGTTTATGCATACTGGTGATGCTGCTAAATAATTTTTGGAAGAAGATAAAACAATGTTTAAAAAGGAAATCTTGAAAAGAGGCAGAAACTTAATATGTTCAGTGAAAAGTCAATTTTACACAGAAAATCTCTTCCTCATGCTAAAAGAAGTACATGTTCTTTTTGTAGGAGTTTGATGCCATGGCTATCAAACTGGGAGTACACAAAAGCCAGACAAACAGTAAACTTTGTGCTAGCTGTGAGAAGGAAGAAATCCTTGCAATGAAACTAGGAAATATGTAAAAACCTGTTATGGACGCTTTATTTTTCTGCTTTAATTATTCATAGCTATCTTGAAGAATTCGGAGGTCTTTGCAAACTCTTTACACCAACCGGATACAGTGTGCTGAGAACTACACTGAATGCACTGTGGCTTTGTACAGAGACAACTTCTTATTACAAAAAATAAAAACGTGCAAAATCAGGAGAGGGTCTACAACAGAAACCATTCTTTTCTGTTCCATCTTCCCTAGCCATGAACAATTTGTTCACCTCCTCAGTGAAGCTAATTTGAAAACTGTTATCATTTCTTCCCTCAGTTTTCTTTTCTGTAGACTAAACAACCCCAATTCCTTCTGTCTTTCCACATGGGTCAAGTATTAGAGCAGGCGTCATCTGGATGTATAGATTTTAGTTGAAATATTACCTTTGTCCTTACACAAGTAGAAGCTACAGATAAGCAAGTCATTTCTTGCTTTTTTTTTTTTCCTTTATTTTTAAGTAGTTCAAATGACATAAGGCTATTCTGACAAAAATTATGTAGCCCATTCCAAGAATATGTTTAGGCTATCTTGTGTTTGTAATATGGTGCACAGGACGTGTTGCATTTTAGAGCTAGCAGATGTGTTATTTTGGTGCTTGTCTCTTGAAGTCACCAACCTTTTAAAAGAATAATTTGCTACTGTTTGACATTCTTCAATTTAAGTAATAGTGTCTGTAATGAGATGTTTCCTTGGTTCTTATGGGCGCTTTACGATTTAAAATGGGTACAGAAGAGAGAGCTATTGAGCATATAGAATCTGACAGATTTTGATTTCTAGTACTACTAGCATTGGCAGTAATTCTAGCACTTCCCTTCATCACTTCATGATGTGAGCTTGATTTATTGTAGTGATATAGAAATATTTCATATCCAAATTACTCTAGTACATCATAGTATACAGGTAAAAGAATTCTGGTACACATAATAATGCTTTATAGTTCTGTAGGCACTTTCATCGATGTTAACTGCTTGACAGCTGCCAGGATAATACTTGGAGTAAGCACCGTGTCCTGTCAGACCTCTGTAACTGAGCTTTTGTTTTTATTTTCTCACTTTGAAAGGGTTTTTGATTCTCAAAGCTGAATCACTGAAAGTGTGTCGTCCCTTCCAGGACTGACCTTTGTCCATAAAGTTTCACACTGCCATCGTGTTACCTGTCTTGTTTATTTATTGTATCACTGGCAGAATAAAATCATAGGTTTAAAGCCAAACTTTAAACCCATAAAGACTGAGAAATGCCCCACTACATCCTATATACCAGCTGAATTATAAAATGGTTAAAAGCGTTAAAAGATCAGAGCCATTGTGACCTGACATATGATTCTAAGATGCCACAGTTAAAAAAAAAACAACTTAAGGTCCTCAAGTTGTAAGTCACTGTATATGGCCCTCATGAATAATGAAGAAAGAGGCTTATGGGAAGTTTTGTTTGTGTTTTTTTGTCTTTTCCTTTATGTGACTTCAGAAAGATGGAGTGTATCGTATGTGCTGTCTTTTCTATTAACCCACTTGTAAAATGGCTTAGACTGCTCCTGTCATCTGGTGCACTTATGCAAAATAAATGTGTCCTATGCTCCGGATAAGTGTCTTCCTTCTGGTGAATAGTTTTTAAGCTTTTTAAATTTTGTATCCAAACACGATTTGAAGTGTCACCCTTTCCACTCTAATGGTCAAAGCATTTATTTAGGTGATACCAGCAATGTGTTTTCAAAATAGTGCAGCTGGAGCCAGAACCATTTTGAGCCTATATGTTTACAGGATATCAGAGCTATCTGTAATTGCACATCTCATTTAGCACATAGTCATTCATTTAAATTCTGTTTTTCATAGTATCTGTGGTTGCATAAGATCCCTTAGGGGAAAACGGAAAAACTTTTTTTCAGTAAAGCCTAGCTGTGGGGAAATGTACCGTAAGATTTCTTTGTTTTCAAGGCAAAAAAGCTAAAACTTACCAAAAAACCCGACATAAAACTGCATAGGATCCTAGGTTTTTTTTCTTTCTGCTAATATTACTTCCAATTCTAGTAAGCTGTTGATTCCAGTTCTCCAAGCACTATTGCATATTCCTAAATTGTGGCTGTGGTCTCTCTTCCACAGAAGTACTTACACCTAAAGGTAGGTATATAGGTGTTTGAAAAGTATGACTTTGTCAATAAATCTAAGTTCCAGTAATCGATACTTCCAGCCTGATAATGCCCAGAGGTGCAAATCAGAATATACAGTTCAGGTCCCTAGGCTCTTAAGAAAAAAAGAGAATTCCTGCCTCAAATATGGAAATTGGAAACTGAAAAGGTAGCATTCCATCACATGCCTATGGTGAAGAATAGGTACAGGTTTGTTCTTTTCATGTGAGATTTTCAGCTATTATTGTAGTTGTTCTTGGTGGAGGAGGGGAGCAAGGGAAAGTTAGGGAAAGAAGGACATAGGAGGAGTGAAACAGTGAAAGCTCATTAATTGTCTAGGAGGTAAATGGCAACCAGGAGTAACACTCAGAAGACAACGAACGTAATCAGCAGTGCGAAGGCCTGTGAATGGGTTTGGCCCTCACCTTCCAAATACCAGATTAGGTTCTAGTAATCAAAAGGGAAAATGAAACCTGAAGCCGTTCAAAAGGAAAGTGACAATGACAAGAGTTTTTCCTTTACGAATCATAAGGAAAGCATCAAATATTTAAAGAGATTTTGTATGAAAACTGATAATTTTAGAAAAGACTTGAGCATCTAGAACAAAGGAGAAATCTGCTGCCAGGATGGTTTTAAATGGAGAAAAATACATTGGTGGTTTGTTTCAAGATGAGTGAATGTTGAGGATATGTGATATTTCTCTCTCCAACTCACTCTGGAGCCTGCTGTGCTGACAGAAGTACAAAGCTAGACTCATTAGTACAGGAAATATGGGTTAGAAGATACAAGGAAAAAAGATACGTGTAATTTCAGTGTCCCTGAAGCTCTGCATTGTTATTACCATGTTAAAAGCAATGCCTGATCAAGAGCCTCATCTATCTAGTTTCTTTCTAATTTCTATTCAGTAAAATGCAGTATTTCTGAAAGCATGTATTAATCTTCTATCTGACATTACACTGTATAAAAAAGTTTTCTTAATCTACTTTAAGAAAGATTTGTGTCCAGTTCTTCACCTCTATATTTACTTTAACTTTGACTAAGGTTTTACTCTCATGCATATACAGGTAACTGCGTACACTTGACTTAGATACCACCCTACTTGTTGCATCTTTCAGGTCTTTAGGAAATACACACTGAAGTGAACAAAGTATTTTATTAGAGCTGTGATGTTCTTCTTGGAGATCTTGCCAAGCAGAGATCAAATTTCTGAGAAATACCTGCCATGATCCTTTGTATATAAGAAATTATTTTGTATACACTTTTGTGCGTTAAACCTGTGCAACAGCTAGAGAAACTCTGCTAAGATTGTGTAAGGATCAAGGAAAGAACAACAGTCCTGCTTACAAGGTGAGCATTAGGTGGTCAGCTGTTAGCAAATATAGTCGGTGTTTTTACTTAGTATCTTTTTTTGAACAATTTTAGAGTCAGTCACAGGTAAAATTCTCTACACTGATCCTCACTAAGAATTTCCATGTCACAGTATCTAAGAAACGTAATTATGTGTTACACTTGAAATAAAAAGTGATATTCTGATGAGCATGAGACAATAACTCTGCATGTATTGACTTTTTAGTATTGTTTGTTGTCTATGTTCAAATAAATACCATCAAAACTATTCTTCTTTCTCCTACTATTGTCCCTGCTTAGTTGATTGTCTCTTTTCTAAGTGATTTTTTCAGTAAAAATCCTACTCTCAAGTGCTTTGCAAATTCTACATTTTCTGTCCAGTAACTTATTCCAGCAGTCACCCTTATACTTAATCATTGTAGTGCCTGTAATTAGTGATAGTATGAGTGTGTTATTTTTGAGAAAAGAATTCTGGATAATTTGGAAATAATTCTGATTCAGAGTTTTGGAGAGCTTTCTGTGGTGGGATGGCCTTGGCTGGATACAAGATGCCCACCGAGCCACTCTATCGCTTTCCTCAGCAGGATGAGGGGGAAGAAAATAAGATGGAGAAAACACCCATGGGTTATGAAGAAGGAAGTTTAATAAAACAAAAGCAAAAGTTGTGCATGGAAGCAAAGGAAAGCAAAAGATTTATTGTCTACTTCCCATCTACAGGTGATATCCAGCCACTTCCCAGGAAGTAGGGCTTCAGTACACCTACCGGTTGCTGGGGTGAGGGGGGAATCAGAATGTTGGGGACACAGTGCTGATGCTGCGCCAGGGCTGCTCAGAGGCAGCCAAAGCACCACCAGCACCTCACCAGTCACCAATGCACAGCACAGCAAGGTGAGGGCTGCTGGGAGGAAGGAACCCGTCCCAGCCAGAGCCAGTACACCTCTAGATTCGCAGTTCTGCTGTTTAGAAGTATGTGAAGGATCTTAGCATTGAATTCCCATTTTCAAAAGAGGAACCAGAAGGTCTGACGTGAAAAGATGGGGATTTTAAACACCATGTTCACTTCTGGGAAAGGAGGTTTCAGCCATGGTGGAACTTTTCAGTACTGCTTTTAGATTTTACAGTTAAGCTAGTGAAAAAGACTAGTGCTTTAATGATTTTTTTAAAGTGTTGTCGACCCCCTAAGCCCTGAAGACTGCACAAAGCATTTTAAAACAAGAATTTCTTACAAAATGCATAGAATATGCATAATGCATGGAAATGCAATTGTCTGGAATGAAAATTTGCTCATACTGCTGTCACTTCTCAGTATTTAATTCGTCAGAAACTGACGCTGATGGCATGTTTACCACTTGCCACTTGTGTTCTCATATTTCCTATGAAACGAGACTGCTAAGCCTTAAGTGTAAGTATTTTTGCTTAGTATGTTGTCCTTAAATGTTTTACTGATTTTCATTTTTGTCACGCATTGATATGAAGGACTGTAAGAAAAAAGTGGGAACAGTCTGGGAAAATTTCAATTGGTCTGAGTAGATAGAGCAGGTCTCTGAGCAACCTGGTCTAGTCGAAGACGTCTCTGCTCATGGCAGGCAGTTGGTCTAGCTGACCTTTGACAGCCCTTTCCAACCCAAACTATTTTATGATTCTATGAAAATGATCAAATTTGTGACTGTCAGCAAAGGAACCAGGATAAATAGCTCAAGGATCAGATGTGTTAATAGCATTTTACTGGGAAATGCTCTCAGAAATGTAACTTCATGTTGTATTTTATGTGCCAAAATAAATAGTGTAGTTGTTAACACCATTGAAAGCATTGTGTTTCCTTCAGTTTTTAGACAGCTTATACTTTGCTGGATGCCATATTTTCTCTGTATCTGGAAGCATACATTAATATCATAATGTTTTGGATGGCATATCCCACAGTTTTGGTTGACAAACTAATGATTTGGATGGAAACAGATTGGGGAGTCCCCATTGTTTAATCCATTGAATTGTAGATAATCTTCATTAGAGGCCCCGAAGACTTACATTGATTATTGGTTTCAGTTCAAAATAGACCTTGGTGGATTTAAATGTAATCCCACAAAAGCTACCTGGAAGCTGACTTATTTTTATGTCAGTATTTACATATCTTAAAATACAGCCCTCGTTTCTAGCAGAAGCAGCATCAGACTAGAAACAAAGCAGATGTTTCTCTGATTGTATCTAAGGATATGTCAATGATATTCTTAGAAATAGAAAAATTTTGGCTTGGCAAACTAGTGGTGGCATTTTTGTTCTCATTAAAACATCAAATTGATAAAGTCCATGTACTGCTTTGTTCCAAAATGTTCAGGCTTCTTTAAACATTAGCATTCTTATGATTTCACTGGCATTGCAGGCTTCTAGGAAACTCACTTTTTACAGATCTCTTCCTTCACATCTTTCCTTCCATCAATCTGACAAGTGAGAAAAAAGTCAGCCCTAAGACTGCCAGTTGTAGCTGCTGCCGAAGACAAGCGATTACAATGAATACTTAAAATTCGGTTCCAGGAAAGCTTTTTCCTATTTGGGGCCCTATCTCTCTCCCCATTGACAGAAAAGCCAGGACTTTTTTAGACTTAGCAATGTTCTGCATCAAAATTCTCTAACTTGAGACAACATAGTCAGGGAAGTGACAGCTTTATATGTGTCTCTTTGTAGAAGATCTCAGTAGTGTTGTAAATCTGAAGTATATTCACAACTGTTGTGCTTATACGTTGCTGTAAAAGCAGATGGATCTATCATGTGACGTGCAAACTACTGTTTTCACACTTAGGACACCAATCTGTAAATTTGAACCAGTAAATCTTCCAGAACATGAAGACAAAGTTGGTACTTGTTTCATAAACACGTTGGCTATGTATATTATGGCTAATGCAGCAAATGTTCCCCTAAAGGATAAACAATGTCATCCACAGCTAAAGTGTTGTCTTTTAATGGCATGGTTCATAAATTACAATGTCATTAAAAAATTAAATTCAAACTATTTACAAAAGCGAAATAAGTTCACCACAAAAGCGAGTGAAATGTAAATTAGAACTTGGATCTTTATTCTGCCTCTTTAGCATCAGTGTAAACTCAGTTCTAACAAAGTAGTGTTTGCCTCTGTCAGAGCAGGATATTCCAGAGCACAGGAACAGCACTCTGGTGAAGCATTCCAGCAGGAGTGTCCCTGTTGGCTGACCTTCTCTTCTCTCTGTCTTCTGTCTGTGATGCTTCCCCATTAATTGCATTTTCTGTCTGAGTAGGATTTTTACATTTGGTGGTGTAAGATTTATATATTTGGCAGCCTTTAAGGATCAGCTTGGCTAAGGATGTTTTTGTAGTGAGACTAAGAGTGTCCACATGTGGTCTTTTCTGCCAGAAGATATGAGTGGTAGAAGAGACATTACACAGCTATGATCTGATTAAATGAAGCTTATCCACAGTCGTGTCTGTCTTACCAGCTCAAAGATAGAGGTGTGATTCATGCTTCTTCCTTCAGACCCCGAATAGGACTGTGTGATTACAGATACTATCACAAGTTGTATTTTGGCCATGAACTGAATACGAAAAACTGTGAGGTGTCCCAGTCCTGGATTCTGGAGGAAAATAAGATGACCATGGCTTTCAGATCAAATAATTAGAAAGAATTCGTCTGTGAAAGCCGGAACAGGAGCAGATCATCTATGAAGAACAGCTAAGAAGGCAGGCACAAGTTCATACTGCGGCAAATTGGGATAAACATGAAGTTAGGACTTCACATTCCCTTTCTCTTCTTTTCCCACCAACTTTTCCAGATATTTACAAAAAAATTTAGCTCGTCTGTCTACTTCGTTGCTACACACACATCAGTGGCTCAGTTTCAGACCCCATCTGTATTTTTCAAAAACTGGGAGAGAAAATGGTGAGTCGCCTCTGGAGCAGCTTCCAGCAGTACAATCACACCTGTGTCTCTATCTTCCAGTGGATGCTATTGCCTTCTCTATTAAGACATCAGGATGCTGACAAGAAAGTTGCTGTGCAACTAGCTCATCCTGAATCACAGTAAGGGCAAAACTGTGCTGTGAGATGATACTTTGACTACCTGTCCGAGATAGTGTTTGCCGTAGTATACAGAGCTCTGTGTCACTCAGTGAAGCCTTGGCATCCTGTCTGAAATTGGATAACCAGATAGTGTCAGTATCTACAACTGCTTCATTTAACATTTATCTTGCCTGGAAACTGTGTTTCTCCCTGCTGGGCAAGGTACCCGATAAAGCAAACAGTGAATTTTGCTGTGATCTTGGACAATCTCAGCTGCTTCAGTTGAAGCTGACTGTCTGAGGCTTTGAGGAGACCATCAGTCACTGAGCTCCTATCCAGTTTTGCATCACTTTTTCAGCAGAATCATCTTCAAAGTCATTAATTTTCTGAGTGAGTGGAATGAGGTAGAAAGCAGTTGTCCTTCCCTAGACTCCTGCTTCTATTGCCTGCTAATGTTGCATTTATGTATCTACGTAGCAGTAATGTCAGCAAGACAAGTGAATTTAATAGAAAGCGTATTTTCAAAGGGTCTTCACAGGCATTCAGAGTTGCAGAAGCTAAAGTGATGCCTTGTGAGGGAAAGCAGGGGGAAACAACAAAATAAACCAATTTTTTTGGCATGAGCAATCCTGGCTGCTATGAGTAATATCTTGCTGTCACTATGCAATGTGCAATATTATGCAATATTATGCAGATAATGGTTTTAAGACTGAGCACATGCTCAGTATTCTGGGCAAATAGTTGAGTTCAGTTAAATTACTTGCTTGATTCTAAAATTGTAGTCTACTAACCAGTTGCAAATTATCCGCATTTTGCTTTCTGAACAACAGATGTGTTTGGAAGGCATTGTAATTCAGATTAATAGAATCATTTGTTAATAGAACTCCGGGCTTCCCAAGGAAATGTTTTTCAAAATTGCCTTGGGTAGGGAAGAAGTTGTCTGTTACAGGATCAGCTACAGGTCACTTCTCAGAAGAAATGATCGCAGATAGCTACAGACCATTAATTATTTGCTGTTTTATTAGGAACATTATCTCTACAAACTTTAAAGAGCACCAGACCTTAGTTTGGCAGCTGCCAGTCCTGGAGCAGCAGAAATTATAATAATCCATGTAAGAGGACTCTTAGACTGAGGAGCAGAAAAAAAGGCTTTCCACACTGTCACATCTATCTCTGACCCAGACTCAGCTACTTATAAAACCTCAGAAGCTGCAGTGGCGGTTCCATTTCTCTCATAAAAAATATTGGCAGTTGGAAAAAGAGTTTCATAGTTTGAGGATTTGCCTTTCAAAACAGACTTGGAATTTTATATATCAGCCTAGAAAGTGCTGCAAGAAATTCTAAAAGAAATTGTCTAAAAAATGTAGCCAGGAGGTGCCTGTGGGAGTAGAGTGAGTGAGTTAACAGAAGTCATGAATGCCTGGCTTGACTTCAGGTGTCATCAAAACTGCCTTCATACAAAGCTGACTTCAGAAGGCCTTGACTCAGGAATAAAAGTCTGGTGTCAAGAACTGCACGGTGACCTAGTTCAGACTAGTATTACCACAACACCAGTATACATCAAATCTTGGGTGCTTAGACATTTAACAACGTTTTTATCCTCATATCATGATCAGTGTGGTAAATTCAATAGAACTTGGAGAACAGACTTACTCTTGTTTATCCTGGAAGTAAGGCATAAATGTGAAGAGAAGAGTCAGTAAAAAGATGAGTAGTTCATGTTTATTTTGTATGCCTTTTTTCCCTTAAGAAATACCAGCAGCACAGAAAAAGAAGGACAGACTGAAGTAATAAGAACAAGACCAAAGTACCCTAAGGAATACGTATTTTCAGCCCTGCCTTCTATTTCCATTTTCACTTGAATGCGAAAGAAAAGTGTTTTTAGATTTTCCCATTGGCAATACATAGCCCTAGTGTGCTACCATTGACTCTGAAAGGAGTAAGGATCAGAAGAGATGATATAAAATGCAGTCTTTAGTAAAATTCTAGTTTATAGAATACATCTGGGGTACTTTGTTTTAGGAAAAACAGGTTCATACAGTTTCACAGATTAATATGCTCAAGAATTGCTGGTGTGAATCATGGAGGCATAACCCTTTTTGGGGAATGTTGCTATAGATTGCTTAATTGCATTATGTTACATTTTATTTATTCCTTTTTCCTACCTTGGTTCAACCGCATAGGAAACAGGAGTAGCACAGCTGGACTTTGAGAAAAGTGGAGAGATGCAGGGACAGGTCACTTAGATCAGAGTGGAACACTCTTTTGATACTAAAGGATTTTTTTCTGCAGAAGGACTGAAGTAGATGTTCAGAAGTTGCCGGTCAAGAGATACCTAAAACCTAATGACAGAGGTAACTTCCTCTTCTTTCAACACGGCACAACGGGAGCCTGAGAGATGAGTATTTTAGACAAATTTCAGCTGCTTTTACTGACCCCTTTTTTCCTTCCTGAGTGTAATGTCTAGTGGCCAAGAACCACGATTATTCAGCAAGAGGTGAGTTCCCAAAAGTTTTCACGACTTCACTAGCCCAACAGGTAACTTTAGCGTAGCTGCAAGGCTGTGAGGCTATCCTTGTACCATGGCGTCCGAAGGTCATCAAAGGAGTGTTTCCTACTGAGTTGCAGAAGACGGGAAAGGGGAATTGCAAGATCAATAACTCTTGTGTTTACTCCTAATTACTCAGAACTTTTCAACAGATGATCTTTTCAGTAGTTAGGGTTGGAGAGCAAAAGGTAGCAAGTCTGAGTAACTCACTCATTAGTGATAATACTAGCCCGCAATTTTACATTGTGTCTCTGCATGTTGCTGTAGGTTATTGAGGGATAGGCAATTAATAATAACATTGGTGAGATTATCCTTTTTCTCTGTAACTGTAGCAACAGGTTATTTTTTGTAGTTTCATCATCTACTTCCCTTAATCTGCTTTTTTTCCAAGGCATTTTCCCCAATCACTGAAAATGGGAACTGATATGTGTGTAAGAATACGAGGTGGTGCAGGAATTAATACATAGCCCGTAACATGGAACTCTCAGTGATAAACCTGTCAGGGAGAAGCAGGGTCTGTGATGTGGTATAAAAAAGCCAAACTGGGGGAGTGCTTATGGGTGCAACAGGACAAGCCAGAATCAGAAACCACATTTATTACACATTTATTTTGAAGATGCTCTTTTGTGTTGTACCTAATCTGACTCAATCGTGGGCTATTGCCAATGGTGATCCCATTTTTCCTTCTCTCTTCCTGTGCCTCACAGGTGACAGACTCTATCTGATCCTTTATGTCATATGAAGTAATATTGATAGAGCTATGCAGCAGGTCATGTAAACCTGCTGCTCTGATAGAGATTGTGCCTTTCTTCTCTGTAGTTCAGTTATTTGGTGGATCAGTGAACCAGAACACCTCACTCGAAAGCCTCATAATTACTAGATCCGATTTTACATTGGTGAAAGAAAGAGAGTAAGAAAGTGGTTTAGTTATGCAAGATTATATAGAACATGTAGATGTACCCTGAAAAATAGCAGGCAACTCTCTAGGACAGACTCAGTTCTAGGACCTCATAGTCTATTGGACCCTTCTGTACCCATTTTCTTTCCACTCAACAGATACAAAAATGCTTTTGTATTTTTTCTTCCAAAGCATTGCAAAAACAACTGATTAATTCAACAACGCAGCTCCTCTCACTATTTGTTGTAGATTCTGGTGTTGACTTGCCCACTGGATCTTGCCATCTTCCTTTTGTCTCCTTATGTACCACTTCTGGTGTCCTGTTAGACCTGCAGAATGGGGCTGGCTGCAGTTGGCTTTAATTCCTCTTTCTCACACAAGTGAGCACTGACACTCTTACAAAAGGTAGAGAGTTATATAGGTGGTAAATGATGCTGTTGGGTTTGGTTTGATCAAAATATTCAGGTAGCTGAGCTAAGGCACGCAGCTGTGCTCACTCGTGCACAGTCCTTGGTAACAGCTTTCTTGCTGCTCTTGCTTTTTTCCTCAGAACTCTTCTCTGTAACATCACTTAAAGTTACATTATCAATTTCTATTAATTAGCACACCAAATCAGGAAAACCAGCTACTATTTGGCATCAATTTATTTTGAAACTGATTGGACCCGAGTTCAAGACTCCCCAGTAAAAGAGGCATGGACATATTAGAGATAGTCCAGACATGAAGAAGATGAAGGGATTGGAGGAGTGTCTCTCCTATGAAGAAAGGGTAAAAGACTGTTCCTCCTGGAGAGGAGGAAGCTCAGGGGGCTCTCACCAGTACTTACATACTTGAAAGGACAGTGCAAAGAGAGCAGGTCCTCTTCAGTGGTGCCCAGTGACCAGAGGCAATGGGCACATGCTGAGATACAGGAGCCTTCATCTAAACACCCAGAAACACTTTGTTACTGTGAGGGCTACTGAGCACTGGCACAGGTAGCCCACGATGGTAGGGAAGTCTCCATCCTTGGAGATGTGAAAAACCTGATGGGCCACAGTCCTGGGCAACTGGCTTTAGGTGTCCCTGCTTGAGCAGGGTGTTGCACCTGATGACCCCCATCACATCTGTTCCACAATACCATATAATCTCCTGCTTTTACTGAGAGTTTGAACTTCTATCACTTACTTCTTAAGACCTTTTCTGATAATAAGTTACACACTAATATGATTTCCGAATGTGTCTGACTGTTCTGTATGATTCATCCACAAGAAGGAATACCAGAATTACTGCCATATGCACTCTGTCTTTAATCTTACCAAAACAAACACTGAAGGCATCGAGGGTAAATCAAATTGCTCAGTTTCCTAAAATAGAACAAACAGCACCATGTTATCCTCTTCTTCATCATGCAGAAATCGCTGAAGAATTCTCTGTTAGTAATTAATATGGTAAAAACGTGAGAGAAACAAGACAAAACCTATATGAATGTGAAGGCAGTTTAGGAAAGATCTTGGACTATGCAGTTAAACTCCAGATCTTAAATGTCTCATTCTCAGACTTAGCTCCAAGAACAACATTGTACTCTGTGATCTATCTGCCATGAATAGAACTTTCAGTAGCTTTACCAAAGGCTGTGTTCATCAAATTTAAACACAAAGGAAATAATGCTCACTTCTGGACCACTTTCCTCTGAATGTTTAGCTGTTCGCATGACACTTATTCCATTGGTTTCAAAGACTATATTTTCATGTGTGAAGTCTAAAGCCATAATTAATCCATGTAGGATCAAGACCTATTATTTTCACTGACTTGGTGTCTTCATCTGGAGGATAGCCATCTGCAGTTAGTGATACTGATAAGAGGCTTTGTAGATAAAATTTCTGAAGGAGGTGCTAATTGCCACTATTTCTTTTTTACTTATTACTACCATTTATTCTTAGACAAATAAAAAAAAACCCCACAAACAAACAGAAAAACCAAAACCCATGCACACTCATACAAGAAAAGACAACCCCAAAACAAACAATACCCCACTTCTCAACCACATAATGAGATAAAACCTGAGTAAAAATTAAATAAAGTTTGTGATATCTTAACTTTCCACTAATTTTTAACCGAATGTAGTTGTCTGCCAGACCAAAGCAGCTTCCTTTTATACTACTGATTGCTTTAGGATGTTCCAGATTTTCTCTTAAATAAATAATAGCTTAACCATCCTCATAGTATCCTAAAGGGCATACCGATTCTGTACGCTTCATTTTGGAAGATGTACTCAAAAGTGAATGTTCTGGGCTGTAAGTTAAATGCTGTTTGAGGACTTCTTGTCTGCATGTGCACTTACAAGTTTGTACTATATAAATGTGTACAGAGATGTTTTGAAACTAGCCAGATCTGCTTATTATTCCAACTTAATTGCTGAATGGGCAGACTGCCCTACTTTCTTGTAACTTTTTATTGCAGGGAAACTGACTAATCTGGCTCTTCCTCCATCAACAGAACTTTGTGAACTGTTCACATCCCACTTTGAGAACAAAATTAAGATCATTGTGAGTTAGTTGCCCCCTAACAAAGCTGCCAACATTAACAATTCTCTAATTCCAGATCTTGAGCCTGTCAAAATTGACAAGCTACGAATACTTTTGGCATTTTATGTTCCAACACCTCAGGGCACTGTTATGTTTTGCCAAATCTTTGGTCTAAACAGTTACAGTTTTTCTTCATTCTCTAATCCCACTGGGTTCTCATGTTGTTAATCTTTCTTTAATGGTGGGGAATGTCTTAATAATGACACAAAGTAAAACAATTATCAGTCCAGTTTTAAGGAAAAGATCTGCTACCAATAGCAGATCTAGCATGTGGCCATGTAATATTCAGGTTTTGGGGGTTTTTTTTGGTGGTTGTAACACACTGTTAATGTGGCAGTGTCTTTCGAGGAACGTCTCTTGGCTTCATCCCAGGCTGGACCCTGTCCTCTGCACTGGGAAACAGTATTCTGAAGAGTTAATTTTTGGTATTTGTGCCTTGACTGGTGATGAATTTTTGCTACTGCTGCTTGACCTCTCGATTTACTTTGACATTATTTTGATCATAATAGAACATTAGGTCTCACGGCAACTCAGATTGATTTTGTTGTAGTTTTCATTGAGATGTCTTACGCACATAGTCATTCTGCCTTTCTCTTTCTGTCCCTCTCTCTCATGCATGTATTCACAGGCACGCACACTCTGGAGTATCCTAGCACAAAACAGGCAAGAAAAGGTGGTCTGGTGGTTAATAACCAGCTCTCCTGGTGAATGTGTGCGTTCATTCATTGTCATTCTATTAGCAGATTACATACCTAGCATGTGCACCATTTTTCGCCAGAAGATATCAAAGCTTTTTACAGATCAGTAAGAACTAGGATCTCTATAGAGACATTGTTGCAGACAGGAAGGTTTGCCTATTACATTATTGGGGAAAGTAGTCAGCCTGGGTACAGAAACCAAGCTCTCAGCATAGAGGATCATGAAGAAAGGAGGATCATTATGGAACTCTCATGGTTTTTCAGCCATCCTGTCTCAACCTATTTATTTGACGCAGTTTTGTGCACACTATTCAGGATATAAATAGGTTTAGGCCCTAAGTTTTTTCATTCTCTATGTCTCAGTGCAAATCTTGTGTGTCATTTTGTTCATTTCCACGCCATTTTATGTGGACAGCACTGTCAACTGGGTATTCATCTGCCCAGATATAATTTAATTCTATACAGGCTGGCACATCTGCTTAGGTCTTCAGGTGTTAGATCCCTTCTTTTTGCAACACAGTGTCTATTAGCACTGGTCTTTTTTCTCAGCTTTTCTGGAGATGGAAAAGAAAGACATGTGAAGTGAAATCACCAGTCATTGGTTCCAAGGTTGCACGTAGTTGCTTTGATTGCTTTCTATATTGATACTCAAGGTATTCCTGCCTTATAAATCAAATGCCCTATTTTACCAGCTCTTGTCTTATAGATAACTAATAAGTATTATTCCCAGCCTTTTTTTTTTTTTGATTTACGCTTGGTACTTCTTTTGTGCAGCAGACCCAATACATTGTGTTTCTCAAATAAGGTACCAAAATACTGGTCCATTTCTCTTTATAGATGATATTATTTTAAATGTTTTATATAACCAAGTCTTCTTAGTGTCAGCATTGATTCTCCAGATTGTTTTGAAAGTATCTGGGATAGTTAGTAAGTGATCTGACTTTTTTCAAGTAGAAAAAGAGATCTTAAAAGGTTAGAAAAAGGAAAACTTTATTCTATTTTTCTTGGGTCATTGTTTCCATGATTTGTAAGACTATATGAAATATTATGGAGGAATGTATTTAATAAAAAATATATTTTAGATGAGTCTAGTAATAGAACACCCCAGGTTTCCAATCCTGGTGATTTTTTATAACAGACTTTATGTGTGAAAATGCTTAAAATATTCATTTTAAGTGAATATAACTATACAGTACTGATGGTTGTGTTTTTCATTGTCTCTTAGGTTTTCTACACCGCATTTGTTATTTTAAGAAATTCAGGATTGTTTTAATGCAGCTATTCCTGAAAATCCAACCTGGGCTCAAAAATCAAAGCTGTTTTTTCTTCTGATCACACCATATCACAGATAATAAAGATTAAAGGATCAGAGGTTAACTAATAAATCTGCTTATCTTATATAAATGGGAAACTAACTAGCTAATTCTCCCACCACTGTGTTGATTCTACAGAACTACCAGAAATTAAAAGTGGGGGAAAAATGTATTTTCATCACAGAAAAACAGAAGGAAAAGCAGCTGTGACTCAGTGAAGACCAGGAGTAAGGCTATTGGAAGATGTCATTTTTATATAGTCACTGTGCCAACCATAGTCACATTTTGATTTTAAACAGATATAGTTGTACCAATCTTAGTGTAAAGGCTTAGGGACAGCTTCCAGTACAGTGTCAAGTTCCCATTAAATAAGCTGAAATTAAGTGCACTTAACAGTTAGAATTTTCTTTGAAATTGCAACTTCTGCATGTCTATTCAAGCTAAGAGATGACTACATATAACAAACTAGTCTTCTATATATACTTCATATATTTTTATGTACTTTTAAATATATATATAAATATAAATATATATATATATAGGTATAAGTATATAGTTTTTTCTTTTGGAAAGTGGAAATATGTTCCAAGATTCCACTGAATACTAAACCAGATCTAATAAATCCAGTATCATACCCTGTTTTATGCAGAGTTTATTCCTTCTGGCTGAACCCCTATTGATTTGCAATCTGCTTCTTAGGTTACAAGAGTAACATAATGCATAGCTGTCAGAATAATTTCCAGAATTCTATATCTGTCTGTATGTGCAGATTTTAACAGAAATGAATGGAGATAAATGTGTTGTGACTCAAGTTCAAATTCTACTCAGGGTGCACTATATTGCTTACACAGACATCAGCATACCATTCACCATTCTAGAAAACTCTCTTTTTTAAAAATTATTTCAGAAAATACCCCTTGAGCACCCTCCACGGAAGATACACTCTGAAAAATGTCTTTGAAAGTTGTCTTGTTCAAAAACTTGTTCAAAAACTTTGTGGAAAAGCCCAGTTCTCATGCTGAACCTGAAAGAAGTTCTTAGGTTATTCTGAATTAGTCTGTGAATGTTGTCTCCCTTTGTAAATGATTAGGCCAATTTCAAAAGAAGTGATAATGATTCTGTGATTTCTTCAGGGCATGTGGTTTTAGCTGAGGAATCATTTTCCCTCCAAATGACTACTCAAGAGAATGACTGCAGTCTTTACTTATGGCATAAATCTATTAAATTTAAAATAATATTAAAATGATTCTTGCTTCTTTTGTCTAAAACGTGATCAAAGCCACATCTTGCAAATCTTCAGTCTTTTCTAGGAATAAGATGGCCAATGAGTGCTTGTTTTAAAAATGCAAGCTTTGTACTCTGAGTGCCTGATAGTGTTTATTATAGCACTTGTCCTGCTGAAACCAGTGAGACTTGGAATGCACTGATGCCATCAAAATTTTCCTGTTCTTATTACTCCTCACTCTTGATTACCAAAAACTTATATAGAAAAGAAAAAATCATATATAGTATATAAGGGAGCTTCTCAAAATGCATGCTTTGTCTTTGCTTAATGTTCTTCCTCCCTTCCAGCCCTATTTTTTTTTGCTTTGGAGTTATAATCATAAAAGGAATGCTTTAATATAACATTTTGTTGTGGTCTGTACTAATATTGTTCTGCATTCACTGAAGAGAGCCTAATATTGCAGTCCTATGTTAAGTGTGTGAAGCCTTTGTTTTGAGGCTTTACAGCCTGAAGGAACCAGGAGGTACTCAGGAAAACATCATCTGTATTTTTTTTTTTCTTTTTTTTTTTT
>VZTD01005655.1:206444-217659 GCA_013397725.1 Rhagologus leucostigma | reverse complement strand
GCAGAGGATTGCAAACACTACCTCTTTTGGTCTTAAACAAAACGGGGGAATTGTGGATGCTGAAAGCTTGGTCACAGGGAGATTTTCCAGCATCCTGCCAGCATCCGTGAGAAAGCGAAGACTTTCACATGGATGATGGCCGAAAAACAGTTAGAGGTTTTTTGTAAACTAACTTCTTTATCTTGCAGGTGCAAGATGTTTTGCAGTATTGTTATTACTGACTGAAGAATTGTTTTGAAATGGGTGTCATAGAATTTAGCCAATCATTCTGAGAGGTGGATGGTCAAAGAACCAACAACCTTATGCCATTCAAGTGAGCTAGGGGTTATAAACCAGTCTGTATATTAATAAATAATTCCACTATTCCACTTCTCCTAACTCAAGCCTGTATCGTTTCTCTCTGTCCCTGGTACAACAGTGACAAACTAGTGAGTTTGTAAATTCTTGTTTTGGTAGAAGACTAGAGGGCATTTAGACAATCTAATGTTTTCTTATGCATGCAAAGCTACTTGGTGTAGTGACACCCATCTTCTCCCTGAATTTTATATAAAGAGTCACAAGTAAAATTTTTCAAGTCAATCTGCGAGATTTTTCCTCGGATGCTAGCAGTGGCAGAATTTCACTCAGGAATCATTACTTGTTTTAAAATGATCTTCAGTTCTGAGATTTGACTTTTTTTTCCCCCTTTGGTCTATAAACTGGGCTCTGTGTCATTTCTCTGATATTTTTAAGCCGGTCTGTTACTGTGCAGAGTTACATAAATGACAACATTTTGTGATTCATTAAGCACAAAATACCTTCCATAACTGAAGAAACCACATATGTGACAAATACCGATTAACAGATATGGGAGAGAAATATCAACTGAGAACTATACTCTAGGGTTTTATGAGACATAACACTCATTGAAGCTTCCTTGTGTTTAGAGAATGATAAAACTCTCCAGTGAGCTTGATGATGTCTAGTAAAAATGGACTTTACACTGAAATAAAAAATCTGTAAGAATACCAACAGAGTTTCTGGACAAGAAGGCAAAATATAATCTTTTGCATTCTACAGAGTTGCTAGTCTGAATCTACTTGCAAATTTTCAAAGTTTGCATGAACATGAGAACCAGATCTTGAACACTAGCAAACTTAAAAGGCGTCAAAAGATGCAAAGCAAAGAGTAGGAGGTAGAAGATTCAGGAAGACAAGAAAAAAGAATAAGAAGGAAAGAAAGGAGGAGGTAGAATAAGATGAAAGTGATGTACAGGCTTCTGTAATGGGTGGGGAACTACAGTTACCAAATAGGATACCTGTGAGAGACATACATATTCAGTAGTATCATTGCTAGAAAATATGACGCTATGGCTGAAAAAAGTTGCAGTTTTCAAAAGTTTTCAACACTATCTTTTGTCTACGAGTAAGAGGGGTAATCAGACAGTTTTTTCCCCCTCGTTCTTGTGAGAGGTGTTAACCATGCAATATTTGTTATATTTGCATCTGTATGTCTCTGTATGATCTTTTGATTTTTCCAAATTTTTTTCAGTAAACATAGGTAGGATATTATGTAACATTAAAATGTTGAATCTTCTTTATGTTTTCAACATTATATTTGATGTAGTAGTATCTTGTAAAACATTGTTATGTCATAATATACCATTATATTTACAACTTCCACAACATTATGTTCTTCAAGAGGACATATAGGCAACATGAAATTTACAATTAAATGTTTATGTTCAAAGTAAGTATATGATGACATTTATTGCATTTATTTTGAACCCTTAGTCACATAGGTTTAGATTACACTTCTTTTTAAACATTCTGAATGGTTGATAATTAACTTTTTCAGTAGGAGCTCCACTCAGGGTTTGCAGTGATAGATCAATGTGTATTCCACACAGAATAAGATAACCTACAAAGCTGAAGGACTTGGGTTTAGAAAGATTAAACCATCTCTAAGTTTTCAGAAGTGAACAGATTATCTTCGTCTCAATGGTGTGAACGCTTTTCTGGTTGCATGACTATTGGATTTCCCATGATTGCTTTCTCTTTGCACAGAAGCATTATTTTTATCTGTTTGTACCACACATAACAGGAAGGATCTTCAGTGAATTACTTCAAGTCATGTAGCTGTTGCTAGAATACACTAAATAAAGCAACATCAATTGACAATAACACCTAACCAAAGATGAGAGCTCAACAGACTAGGGGAGATGTCTCCAGTTGCATATTGTTGCTATGGTGGCTTTGTTGTCAGGCAGTTTGATTCCAATTGCTGTAACTCTAAACATTTATTTGCATTAAATCATTTAAAGCAATTTGTTCTTACATGTGGTTGATCTCCCATGTTTTTAGAATAAATCCTATCTGTCTCACTCAAAAGATGCATGCAACTGGGACAAACTTTAGCATAATTAGTGCCAGAACTGCTCTTTTCCTCCAAGCTATTAAGAAAACTAAATTCAACTAAAACCTCCAAACAGAACAAAATAAAATAGTGTGTTTGACAAAAAAAACTCAAAGTATTACTACAATCAAAAGATTTCCTTAAAATAGTGTAGAAAATCATGTTATGGAAACGGAGATGTCTCTTTTGCATGGACTGGGAGGCATGAAGTAATACATTATTCATTTTTACCTAGACAGGAATGCAGCCATAGATGTCTACAGATTAAAAAAACCAAACCAACCAACCAACCACACAAACAAAAAACCCCGAAAATAAAAACTGAGAAACTCCTCACATAAAGAAGCAGATAGATATCATATCCATTCTCACATATTTCTGATCATGTCTCAATGCACGTCTTTTCTAACGCCTATTCTAGAAGTGCTGATAACACCCCCACAATTAGATACTCCATAATGCATCAATCTACAGCTCTTAAAAGAAAAACAGAAACAAACATACACAAAAACAAATGCTACTTCTCATTATCACAAGTCCATGATTGTAGAAATACTTTAAATACTTTACAATCCATTGATATGCCTCAGTGGCAGTGTCTTTTTGTGGTTATTCTGCTAGGACTTGATCTTTCATTTCAGTTTACAGAGGAATGCTTCTGTTATTTTAAGAGAACCAGGACCTAATGTAAAACACACAACTGGAAAACAAAGCCTGAAATGTGTAGGATGTCAATAATGAGGAGAATCCAGTCATTCAAGTTCCAGTATTTTGATATTGTCATGGTAGTGATGCCTTATCCTAGGCTTAGAATTAAAAGCCAAACACAGTTAGAGGGAAAAAGGGTTTTACCTCGGTATTTATTCAAGGATTCTCTGGTGCACCACATCCAGGCAGAAAGCACCCCCGAATGCACACTGAAAGTGCACACCCGAGAGATGCACTCCCCCCCAAGATGCACACCCAAGATGCACACACACAATGAACACACACAATGCACGGACACGATAATTCACGTATACAGTTATAAACCTTGCAAATTAGCATATCTATCAAAGATTCCCCAATGAGAGGCTCAAGAGAAGCCCCCGTCCCGAGGAATGTTCCTCCTGAATGGTTTACAGAATGTGTTCTGGAGAGGACCTTGGTGTCTGGGGCTTTCTGACCCAACTTCGAGGTTTTAAAGATGTTTAGTCTTCTGGCTTAACGGAACTTTGGGTCTAAGCTAGTTATCAGACTTGGGGAATTACAAGTATGTGGGCTAAAAAGCACTAAGGATACATGCAAAGCTGTGTAAAAGGGTATGTGGAAGGGTATATGAGAGGGGTATATGAAAAAGCAAAAAATCATCATGGCATCAGTAGAAACTGATGAAAACCTTCTGACCAATCTTTTATTATTGAAGCTGTTGATATTGTTGTCATCCGTTACAGACCACTTATAAAACCTGTCTTCATATGTCCTATGTTAAAATGATTTCACCAGATTCTTTCAAAATGAAAAAAACCCACCCTCTTTCAGTGGCACCTTCCTTTCTTTTTCTGGCACACATAAAAGATGTAATTTTGCACCTACAAGTTTCCAACAACAGAGCTGCATTTTCTCTGTGATACTTTGAGCACGGATGACTGTTACCTCACCATAGTTCTTTTAGCACCAGCAAACCTCCATTTTATTTTTTTTCTAATAGTGTGAGTTTCTCATTATTTATATCCACAAATCACTATGAAATCCTAAAGTTAAGAAGACTTTTCACCTACACCACTGAATGGCTAAAACTGCATGCTAATAGAGTAGCAAAGAGCATTGGAAAATCAAATATGACCAATTAATCATGGGATTTTAACTCAATTTATGAAGCCTAACTATATTTCTGATATAAAGGAGTAACTGATATAAAAAGGGTTTTTTTAGTGAAAATGTTGATAATATTTGCAGCAGTCAAGAAAAATAAATAATGATGTAGAATTAATAATGGTATTAATCATGGTGTTAATGATGTTTATGTAAGGAAAAAAATAAAGAAATGTAGTTAGGAAATGGAGAACTGAACCTGAGTGCTAATAGAATTCCAACTAGAAACATCTATGTCTGAGAAAGTATCTCAAGAGAATCACTAGAGTTCGGTCAGTTAAGGTACACAGGGCTAGAATCTCTAAACAAAGCACTCAAAAAAATGCTGGGCAAAACCTTACTCAAAGAAATATGACAAGAATCTGGTTTACATATTTTTTTAATTGACTCATATCACTTAAATAAATATTGGTACTCTGCTTTATCACTAAATTCGGTACGGTAATTAGATAAAGGATCCACTGCAGTGGCTACATGGTAGATGGCAGAGCTAGCCATATAATTTTTTCTTATTTTAGCACATATGGATAATGTGTAAATAGCAGGAATTGCTACTGTTTTTTAAACAAGTCTGTCAGAGACAGAAATATTAGAGTTTATGACTTAAGCATTTTCATGAAGGACTTACAGCAAAACTTTATCACAAAAGCTGCAGAGAAGACTACTGCAGCCTGAATGGGGCTCTGAGGGGCCCTACACAGGCTCATTGATGAAGATAAGATAAAGTAACAACTCAGGGCTGGGGACATTCACAAAGCACAAACTTAACACCTCAGGAGTGGAGCTCACGGCCCCAGGGCTTTCAGCTGCCAGGCTCCAACAAACCCTCCCACCAAAGGGTGGGGGGAAAAAGGCTTTGGGTGTGTTCTGGAAAAACCTCTGGTCAGAGGTGCAGCAGTGACTGCCCATCTTCCACCATGCAGAGGAGCCCAGCTGAGGGGCCCTTCACCCCAGGGAAAAGCCTCATCCATGTGAAGGACAGCAGAGGGGGTGTCATGGCCCATCAAAGGTCCCCCTCCCCCCCAAAGGGGTCCTCAGACCCTGCACCGGAGATGATGCTACAGATCCTCAGTGTTGCAAGGGACAGTGTCAAACTGGCCCCCTGCAAGGGAGGCATGTGGGCGTTCCCTCCTGGCCCAAAGCATGTATTAATCCACGGAATTCTATACTCTTCGGAGTGTGGCGGTGTGTGGTGGCGTGACGGCAGCAATGAGGGGACCCTCACCATCCAGAAGACCAGATGGAGGGGAGCAACGAGATGTCATTGGGACGCCTGGAAGAGTGATATGCTTCCACCTAACCCCTGTTCCTCTCTCCCTGTTCCCCCATCCCCCACGCACACTTTCTTTTTCTTTCTTTCTTTCTTTCTTTCTTTCTTTCTTTCTTTCTTTCTTTCTTTCTTTCTTTCTTTCTTTCTTTCTTTCTTTCTTTCTTTCTTTCTTTCTTTCTTCTTTTTCTCTCTTTCTTTCTCTTTGCCTCTTGTACTATTAAATAAAATTCATCAAATTTTTGGCACCAACATCTAACCTTATTTGGTATAATCTCATTTTTGGGAATATTTTGAACCTTCTAAGTTCTTTCCGGTTTATACACAGAGACTTAATTTTCTTTGCTCTTCTGGGTTTCAACTGGATCGTAACAAAGCCTCAACACATATATTTCATAGTCATAATCAGTGATCTGGATTTAAGTAATTATCGGGTAAAATAGCTTGTCCATTACTCTAATACTTTTCTTTTTATTTTTTAGAAGTATTGCTAGACCAATAGGCTCAGCTCTGCTGATTGATTTTCAACAAAAAGTTGCTTCTGTTCTGGAAATCTGGGAGATTTATTAAGGGATTCTTTTCACGTGCTATTCACATGCATCTAGCATGCAACAGCTAAATTTTATGTTATTTAACTTGAGCCATCCAAAAGCCATCCACTGCTCTCCCTTCATACACCCAGTCAGGCATCCCATTCTAGTGAGTTATATGGTTGGTTAACCACAAATTCACCTTTGTAATTCTTGATCACCTTCTTGTGTTTAATTCATTTAGAAATAGTGTCCAGGAAGACTTACTCCACCACCTCCCCTGGCACTGATGTGAGGCTGACCAGCTTGTAGTTCACTGACCATCTCCCCCCACCATTTCATTTCTTGAAGATAGGAATGATATTTTGTTAATATAAACTGTCTTCACACTACATGCAAAATATCAAGAGAAGAAAAACCATAATAGAATTATAATATTTTAGAACCAGAGGATATCAGTAGATTCCAGGGATGGAAAACCTTTGTGCTCTGCTCAGGTTGCTTCTAACATTATAGCTACAGTGCCATATTAATATTAAGGGAAACTTTGTCATGGCAAATGGAGCAGATCAGCATAAATTAAAGCAGTCGTGAATTTTTTTGGTAGTTCTAAATGGCAAAAGTCAGGCTTTTTGTTTCCAGTGAAAATAATCAGTGCATTAAGATTGGACTAGTTGTAAATCTTAATAGCAAGTCATTACCTATTGAGACAACTTCTTAGAAAATCTGGTGTATTTTCTGTCACTTGAAGCATTTTACAGAATCACAGAACCACAGAATGTGTAAGGTTGACCAGTGGGTCATCTGGTCCAACCTCCCTGCTCAAAGACCGTCATCCTAGAGCACATGGCACGGGATTGCATCCAAACAGTTCTTAAATATCTCCAGTGAAGAAGACTCCACGTTTCTGGTTCCAGTGGTCAGCCACCCACACAGTAAAGAACTTCTTCCTCATGTTCAGGTGGAACTTCCTGTCCATCAGTTTCTGCCCATTGCCCCTTGTCCTTTTGCTTGGCACCACTGAGAAGAGCCTGGTACTTCCTCTTGACACCCTCCCTTCAGATGATGATAGACATCGATGAGGTGCCCTCTCAGTCATCTCTCAAGACTGAACAGGCATAGTTTTCTCAGCCTGTCTTTGTAAGGAAGATACTCCAGTCCTTAAATCCTTTAATCTTCGTAGCCCACTCTGGGAGTTCCATGTCTCTCTTGTACTGAGGAGCCCAGAACTGGACACAGCACTCCAGATGTGCCACACCATGGCTGAGCAGACAGGCAGAATCCCATCCCTTGATCTTCTGGCGATGCTCTTCCTAATGTATCCCAGGATTCCTTTGACCTTCTTGGCCACACAGGCAGACTTCTGGGCTTGTGGACAGTTTGTTGTCTACCAGAACCCCCAGGTCCTTCTCCACAGAGCTGCTTTCCAGCAGGTCAGCCCCAAGCCTGTGCTGGTCCATGGGGTTGTTCCTCTCCAGGTGCAAGATCCTGCACTTGCCTTTGTTGAATTTCAGACAGTTCTCTGCCATGTCTCCAATCTGTCAAGGTCCTTCTGAAGGGTTCACAGCACTCTGGGGTGTCAGCCACTCCTCCCAACTTTCTGTCATCAATGAACCTCCCAAGGAGGCATCTGCTCCTTCATCCAAGTCATTGATGAATAAGTTAAACAATACTGGGCCCAGTATGGAACTTTGGGGAACTCCACTAGTGACAGGCCTCTAAACTAGACACCATGCCACTGATTACAACCCTCCAGGATCTGATGTTCAGCCAGATCTCCATCCACCTCGTTGCCCACTTGTCCAGTCCACACTTCCTGAATTTGCCTATGAGGATTTTTGACAGTATTGAAAGTCTTGCCGAAGTTAAGGTAGACAATATCCAGTGTTCTTCTCTTGTACATCCTGATAGTTGTTTCATTGTAGAAGAAAATCAGGTTGGTGAAACATAATTTATCTTTAACGCATGCTGACTATTCCTGATCACCATAGAAATGGCCTCCCCAATCAGGTGCTCCACCACCTTTCCAGGGATTGAAGTGAGACTGACTGGCTGGTCATTCCTAGGTCCTCCTTCTTTCCCCCTTTGAAGACCAGGGTAAAATTTGCTTTCTTCCAGTCCTCAGGTACCTCTCCTGACTGCCACGACATTTCAAAGATGATCATGCAGGTATGGAATGTCCTCACTGAATGTATTTGATGACGAAACTACTCAATGTGAATTTTTGCTGTATGCTCTATAGAAGACTGGATCATATGATCACAATAGAACTTTTCAAACCAAATGTCATTATTTTAATTGTTTTAAATTACACTTAAGAAAATTACACAAAACATTGAAGTATCTTGGACGAACTCTTGGATATATATGACAATACTAATCTAAAGTTATTTAAATTCTCCAGCTGTTGTAGACATGTTTGCCCTAAAATTATTTGTTCCTTTCAATGCTCCACTGCAACAGCTGTCCCTTTGTTCCACCAAAGCCATCCAGTTATTCCTGATCAGTTCTTTCTCCTTTGAAGTTTCAGGATCATGTATGAATCATTAATAGTTCCTTACTAAAATGAAATGGTTGTTGTGGAGGCTAAGTCCACATTACACCCCCCATGTTGCTACGAAATGGTCTCTCCCCACATCACTGTGCCAGAAAGTTGTCCCTTCATCGGTACACCACTGGCCCACGCACACGCAGTTGTTTGGAGTTCTTTGCCTCTGTTCCCCTTCGGGTACGTTTGTCCTTGGTCCGTGGTGCGGACCCAATAAACGCCTCAGAATTTCACACAGAGAATCCCTCCTGCCTCTCCGTCTCCGGAATGCGCAGAGACTGTGTGTGTGAGTGCATCCACCTGTGAGGACGAGACTGTGTGCAAGCGTGGGTGCTAGCGAGGCACCGCCAAAGCGTCTCCACGAGGGACACTGTGGGAAAAACAGGGCATCGGTCCATCGACCCCACACACCGCGTTAATTGATTAGTGTGGAATTTAGATATAAATTTTAGACTAAAATGGTGTGGGTCAGAATTATCCAGTGAACTTTTTAATAACTCAGTTCATAACCTAACTTTTATAATAGTATTTTAAGTTATAGGGGTGGACGAAAATAAACAATTCCAAGACATTTTCTCTAGCCCTAATTTTCACTAATATTCTTACTTCAAAGTTCATGTTCTCTGACCAACAAACAAAAGCCTGAATCTGGTAAGAGGCCTGATCAGCCCAACTCTTCTAGAATAATGTAACAGAAAGAGTCCTTCAGCTTTTCCTCCTATTCTTAATTCAGTTACTAACATGTCTAAAAAAGTGCTATACATGTTAATAACACTGAAAACAATAGCAATGATAACAACAACAGCAACAGAAACAATAACATATATATTAACCAGCATTATAGTGTGAATATAATTTGAGAGTAATAATTGGTACATTAGAAGTTGTATAGAGACTAATAAGCACCTTTGGCCTTAAAATTTATTGCTCTAGACAATGGTTATTGCCTCATAAACAAGAAAAAACCCTCAAATTACCATAATCAACTCTGCCACTTACCATGAGTAGAATGCTAAAATCTCTAGACTGGTTCAAAGTAAAATTAAGCATAAATTCACTCCTTTTGTGGTTTGGATTGTGCTTTTTGTATATCTAAAGAGAAAAATCTGTGTACCAACCACCAATTTATTGGAGCATTGCTAATTTGCATATCTAATTTCAAGCTTTACTAATTGCTTTTGAAAATGCCAAGCTTGTTTATTAGCCATTTCTTATTTTCCTGAAGGAAGAGTTTATTTACCCAGAAGCATTTGCCGTAACTGGAAAATCATTATCCTGGGACCTAAGGAAAAAAATAAACCAACATTTTAAATGTATCATGGCTAGGTACAGCTCTTTTGTCTTATATAATGAAATTTTACAATTAAGTTAGCAGATGCCTTTAGGCATGTCAGCTGAGGCATTATTTCTATTAAGTGTTTCATCTGCTCTAAGTATCATAAATTTGAATATTTCGATTGCTTTGCAAGCAGCACAGAAATATTTTGCTTTTTTTTTTTAAAATGTGTCTCATTTAATGGTATAGGTCCAGACAAAAAGCATTATGAAGTTTAATTCATGTGTGCTTATTCCATTTAAAAATAAATTGCATAATTACTAAGATGTCTCAGTCACAAAATGAATTTCCATAGCTGCCCCCTCTGGTTTAACAGAATTCCTTTAGTCATTTACTTACTAAAAAGCCCAAGCATAATAAAGTCAGTTTTACTATGTCTCCAATGGAAATAATTACATGTTTAATGTTTAAGGTTTTATTTTTTTCTGTGATAAGAAGATATAAACTGCTAAATTTAGTACTGCTGTTACTATACTAGAGACTAATATGAAAATAGAAGACACTGTGGTAATAGGGAAGTAAAACATTTAATAGACAACATTATTCTTTCTAATCAAACTTGAGTAAGTGTAATAGCAATGTTTTAGGAGAATCTAGAAAGCTTAATCCTACACTATGCCTCTGGATGGAAAACTTGAAAATTCACTTTCTAATTGTTGTAAGAGTATAAAATAGAAAATTTTGTCCATGTTGTTAAAACTGTGAAAAGCAAGAAACAAAATGAGAACAGTTTTTGTAGAGAATGTTGATAATACCTTTACATAAAATTCAGAACAGATACGGAAGCCCATCCTTATTCACCAGTTCTCACTATTAGCACAAGATAAATTAACAAGGTGGTAGCAACTGGTTTTAGTTGGGTTTTTACTCCTCATTCTTAAAGCAGGATATTCATCCTTTTTCGTTTTCCCACTCATGTGCCTAGAAGAGGAGGAAAGAGAGGAAAGAGAGGAAGGAAGGAAGGAAGGAAGGAAGGAAGGAAGGAAGGAAGGACGGAAGGAAGGAAGACCCTTATGTTCATTCATAATAAGNATCCTTTTTCGTTTTCCCACTCATGTGCCGAGAAGAGGAGGAAAGAGAGGAAAGAGAGGAAGGAAGGAAGGAAGGAAGGAAGGAAGACCATTTTTTTCATTCATAATATGAAGGTGATAGAGTTGAGAACTCAAATTCAAAGAACTACAAAAGTTAAGTTTTATGAAATCACAGAAGATTAAATCATTAAGGTTGGAAAACAATTCTAAGATCACCAAGTCAAACCATCAACTTAGCACCACCACTGTTCACCA
>VZTD01005655.1:78399-206094 GCA_013397725.1 Rhagologus leucostigma | reverse complement strand
AAGTCGGGGGAATTCCTCGGTGCGGTGTGAGCTCACCTCCCCCATGTTGCTTGGCTCTGCTTGCAGTGGGAGAGAGTTGATTCCTGCTTTTAGCTAACCTGTTAGCTGAGGCAAGAAGTTTTTCCCAGGACTGCATACCGAAATCCTCCGGTAACTTCTTCGTCTTCTGAAACTGTTTGGCTTAGCTGTGATCCGAGAACCAGATCATCAGACCCCATGGACAAACAGGGAGGCTGCTGGGATGCTGCGTGCTGGCCTCGGACCTTGGGACAGGCCGAGCCTGATACAGAAAAGAACTCTGAGTCCACCAGCTTTCTCCGCAGCAAGGAGGTCTATTATCTGACATTAATCATTTTTCTCCTGTGCCCTGCTGGCACTCTGTTTGTTAAATAAATAGTTTTTTTCACTTTCATGCAAGAAATTCTTTTTGTGTTAGTGGGGGAGTGAGTGCTGAAACCTGTTTTCTGTAGAGGAGACGTTCATTCCAGAGAGTGTTTCTCCTAAACTTGTCACAAACCGAGACATGATTGAAACTTATTCTTTTTTTATGGATTATAAGTATAAGGGGTAGCATTAAAATTTCATTATTCACAATCTATTGTGATTGTGATCTCAATCCTTTGCTCTGCAATATCAGAATCACAAGAACTCATGAAGATATGTGAGTTTGTGAAGTGTAATCTTTTAATAGGATCCAGTTAATTTTGTCTTTAAAACCGTACAAATGATACAAGAGGTACAAAAAATACCCTTAGGATGACTGAAACATATTGCAATTTGCCACCTAAAGTTTATAGTTTGAAACTTCATCTGTTTATATACTTTTGTACAAGAAATGAAAGGCTCACAGTTTGCAGTTAAAGTTTATCTGAGATCATGGACATGGCACATAAAAATAGCAGCAGCAGTGGTCAGGTTTATGCAATTTTAATAACTTTACAGTAATAATGAACTGTGAGAATGAGCATAAATAAATTGTGGGGGGGGAGCAAAGCAAACATAAAATGAAAATATAACTGAGTACTTGCGTCTGAGTCAGTGCTACAGAGTAGGAAGTGTTTGTAGTGAATATGGCAAAGAAATACCTCACCCAACTGAACATAGCTCTGTGCTGTTATCAGAAGCTCACTTATGACTTTTTATTTTCCCAAAGCTGAGCTACAAATCTCAGGACAGTAGAGCTTTACCTAACTTTCTATTGCATCACAGCTATTGAAGGTAAAATACATGTGTAATATTTACTTTTGACAGATTTTTTTCACAACGGTCTAGATAAATTAAATGTTTCTGGAATGGCTATATTGTTTGAATGTATTTAATCATGCCATGATAAGCATGATAACATATTGTGACGTATCATATTTGTTATAAGAATCTTCTGAACTTTCCTGATAAAAATTTAACATTTTGCCACCTTTGGTGCATTTCAAGAAAAATACTTCATTTTTTTTTTTTTTAATTTATTTTATTAGATGTCTTAGGAATAGCTTTGGTTCAGTAATAATTAGTAAATTGTGTGGTCTTTCCATTCCTACAAGAAAAAATGCTTACAGATATTACATGCATTTTTAAATTAGTAATTTGAACCAGTTGAGAGATGTTCAAGTTTTTTCAAATCTCTGAAGAAAAAAAATTATTTCTTCAAGTGAAATATTTTTGGAAATGTGGAATTTATCATTAAGAACTGGCAAGTTAACAACTTTTAAAATAAATATATATCAGTATCCTTGAGATTTGACTGAAAAAAATTGTTTGACCCTGCACTCACTAGTCTACAAAATTCTGCTTGGAACAAATATATTTTTTTTTTTGTAGAATCACAGAACGATTTAGATGGGAAAACACCTTTAAAATCATTGGGTCCAACGTAAATCTAACACTGCCAAATCACTGCTAAAACATGTCCGTAAGTGCCACATTTACATATGTTCTAAATACTTCCAGGAATGAGGACTTAACCACTTCCCTGGACATCTTGTTCCAATGCCTCAAAAGCTTTTTAGTGAAGGCTTTTGTCCTAGTATGCAGTCTAAACCATCTCTGTGACAGCTTGAGGCCATTTCCTCTAGTCCTGTCACTCGTAACCTGGGAGAAGAGGCCGACCCTCACCTGGCTACAAGCTGCTTTCAGATATTTACAGAGCATGATGTGGTCTCCCCTGAGCCTCCTTTTTTCCAGGCTAAACAACCCAAGATCCTTCAGCTGTTCCTCATAAGTCTTGTGCTCCAGGTCTTTAATTATCTTTATTGCCCTTCTTTGGACATGTTCCAGTCATTGTCTTTCTTGTAGTGAGGGGCCCAAAATTGAACACAGGATTTGACATCTTTCATTCATTCCAAAGTATCTTTCATATGCTGTTTATTAAGCTAAGTTTTTTTTAGATTGTGTTAATTAAGCACTACTGAGGACATTGCTTAATATATTACCCAGGAAATTTGTTGCTTTAATGAGCTCATGATTTGATATTTTAATCTTTATTGCCTGACTGAATTTAAGAGTGTCTAGAAAAGGGTAGTACTATTGCTATGAGTAAAATTGGCATGGTATTTCGTGCTACACAACAAATGCTTATAGTTTTCTTGCAATAAAAAAAAAAAAAAAAAAAAAGAACAATGCCATCTTCTTGCCAAAAAGAGCATAAGTAAATTATAGTTAATTCTGAGTCTCTTCAGGAATGAGGTACCTTTTCAGTTGTATTTTTCTGATCTTTAACATGTTTAAAGGTAGATGTTTTCAAGAAAGAAAATGGCACATAGACACAAAACTCAAGGCAGATAGATGTAAAGTGTTAAATGCATTCATATTTTATTATATCTTGTTTATATTTATCAATTTTATTTTATCTTTCTTTATTTACCATATTTTACAATATTCAGAATGGACTATATTTCAGAAATATTAACTGTTCAGTTCCAATGTATAATAACTATCTTTGTAGAATAAAATGTCTGGAGAGTTCACATCTTTATGTGATACAGTTTCATCTGGAATCTGTCAGTGGAGCAGAAATGGGAGGACCCTGTCTGTCACTTCAAGAAATATGATCACTTTCTTATTATTCACTGTCATACCGACATAGTGCTGATCATCACCGTGTTCCTGTAATTGTAAGGTTATGCACAATGGAAGAAACAAGCATTATTTCTGTTACCTTCTGAAACAGTTTCAGTTACAAGGTAATTAATTATACTGATTATTTGACTACCTGTGCTGGTTTTGGCTGGGGCAGAGTTAATTTTCTTCACAGTAGCTGGTATGGGGCTGTGTTATGGATTTGTGCTGAACACAGTGGTGATAATATAGAAATGGTTTTTGTTATTGCTGAGCAGTGCTTGCACAGAGCCAAGGCCCTTTGTGCTTTTCGTACTGCTACACTGATGAGGAGCCTGGTGGTGCATGAGTAATTGAGAGGAGACACAACTGTGACAAGTGACCCAAACAGACCAAAGGGATATTCCAGACCATATGAGATCATGCTCAGGATATAAAGTGGGGGCAAGAAGGAGGAAGAGGGGGACATTTGGAGTGATGGCATTTGTCTTCCCAAGTCACCATAATACATGATAGAGCCCTGCTCTCCCACAGATGTTTGAACACCTGCCTGCCCATGGGAAGGTGTGAATTATTTTCTTGCTTTGCCTTGCTTGTGTGCACAGCTTTTGCTTTTCCTATCAGCTGTCTTTATCTCAACTCAGGAGTTTTCTGGTTTTTATCCTTCCAATTTTGTCCCCAGTCCTGCTAGTGGAGGAGTGAGCAAGCAGCTGCATAGTGCTTTGATGCTGGCAAGGGTTAAACCATGACAGTATGTCAATTACGGTTCAAAGTTTCATAAATAACTAGTTATTATTCTTTTTCCCTTTGAGAACTGCTCTGTTACGGCATATTTCTCATACTTGTAGTAAGGTATGCATATGTATGCACCTTGAAAATAGCAACTGTACTGATGAGTTAACACAAATACAAAGAGTTGATTTTGTCCTCTGGTCAATAGAGACACCAACTCATATATGGGCAACTGTATTAGCTGAGTTAGAGGAGTTTTTTTATCTCACTAGGTAAGGTGTCCGTGTTTCAAGACGTGAAGCTCGTAAGTACTACTCCAGATGCTACCTAGATGTGGTTGCTTATCTGTGTCTGAAACTGTGAACTCTTTAAAATATATAACATATTTGAAATTTTTGCAGTATTCTTGAGTGTAAATGTTGAGGCAATTGGGATATTTAAAAAATTCTTCTACTGAAATCAAATACACAAATACATATTATGATTATTGCATTGTCTACTATAATAATTAAACATGTCTTAAAAAGGGCATAAATTGCTTATTTTGAGTGCTTGACAAATTATAATGTTAGCATTTGGCAATACATGAGCACTGCGAATGCTGTAGACCAACAGTAAAATAAAACTGATTCATTAGTAAAAACAACAGTCATTCAAACATAAATGTAGTAATTTATATGATTTTAGGTTTTTTTGCTTCCTGCTAAGCATAAATATTTTCATGCTTAATTTAACTTATATGGTAGTGAAACTTGAAGAGACCTATTTTTCATGGTAATGTTGTCTATTTGATAAAATGCCTTTAGTTAAAAATGTGATAATTGGCCTGAATGAGACAGTCTGTTTTCATAATTGCGAACGAAAAATAAAGATATTTGCAAAATTCACTTTGGTTAAGCTTCTTCATTCTGTAGATAGGTACTGAAAATAGTGAGGAATTTATATTATGTGGGTTTTTTACCAAAATGTAACACATCTTTAAAAAAAAAGCCCTCAAGCCTATCACATCAAATTATCATTATAGCCATAATATACCAGCTTTCAGACCGTATCATGCATACTAAGTGAATCCTATGCATCAGTCTTTTCCCATGTGTCTGCTCAGGTTCTTAGAGGAACATCATAGAATAACAGGTTAGAATACTTAATAACATTTCAAAGTAACTAGGATTCTAGAGTGTCTCAATCTATATGCACCATTCCCAAGATAGTTTAAAAAGGGGCTAATATTCTGAGAAGAATTGCACCATACTTTCTTTATTCATCACTTCTGAGTATCTTGACCTTCATTTATTTGTCCCTGATTATTTTTTTACGGGATAGCCTGCTTCAAAATTTCCCTTTCTCAAAATTTTCTTACAAAATAAATTAATTATTTTTACAACCTGTCTTCTAAAGCAGGGTGCAAGTTACATTATCACATTGGGTAATGCAGGGAGAAAGGGGTTGAAAATGGAAGATTGACCAAGAAGAGAAAGAATTAGAGTTGTTTTCACTCAAAGATGACCTTGCAGCTGGAAGATGCTAAGAATATTCGGTGTGGGAATTTTCACATGTTGTGGTTACCTTGGGTTGTTTTCTGTTTGCCTTGGGGAGTGGAATTTAGGCAGAAGATAACAGGATGTTGTAAAAAAGACCTAAAAACCATTCTTCACAGGCCTAGGCCTCCCAGTGGGGAGGGGAAAGAGAGATACAAAGCTTGGAGGTTGTAAAACCACAGTCTTGTGAAGGAATGTACATATGCCAACCCCTATGATATGTTAAAGCATAGAATAAGCATGCACGTTTTGCCCTTGTTAAGAGCGAATAAGCTTGGCAGCCCATTTTGCCAGTGTGATGATGGAATAAGTCTACTCTTTAGGCACTTCATCTACGGTTTTTGGCCATATTGGTTACCTGCATATATTCGGTTCTCACAGGTATCTTCTTGTAGTTGTTACCAGAATGAAACTTATCTGCAGAAAAATGTGCAGTTTCCCAAAAATATTCCTTTAGTATGAACACCATTTACTTTAAAGTATATTTCTATTTTCCAAGTTTATCTTTTAAATGTTGTTGCAGAGTATATTTGAAGCTTTTATTGCAATAATTGCAAGTGACCATGTTCCCAATATTTGCACATCAAAAATTCAAAGGGAGAAAGCTTTTAAGTAGGATTTCTCACTCCAAATATCTAAATGTCATGGAGTATTGTGTGAAACGTTATTAAATCCCATGTTCATTAATGCAAACCAGACCACATTTAAGAAGGAAGAAGGCAAGAATAGGCTATATTCCTGTATTAAATATAACATTTGTGATGGCTAACCTTTTTATCCTCCTCAATGTAGTCACCAATGGTAACTTTTCATTATGTATCACTTGACTCTGGGGATAAGTTAGACTCTGACCTTTTGTACGTAACATACATTTTGGAGTGTTCTTCCTCCCAGGAGATCCTGTACGTTAGAAGTTCATCTGTGAATTTACTAAGTTTTCTACTCTTGAGGAGTAAATAATGCCATTAGAAAAAAATCATCTATACACCCACAGAATGTCAATTATTTTTTAAAAATGTATTGTGTATAGCATCTCTACATTAATTAAATATTTCTAGCCTTACTTGAAAAGAGAGTTTCCATAAAAAATTGACATGAAACTAAATCATAGTATGGTTTCATTGAAAGGGACTTTTAAAGGTCATCTAGTCCAACCTCCAATAAATGAAGCCTAGATGGACGGGTGATAGATTTAGCTCTTCCTGTTTGCTATAGCATGAATGATTAACAGTGGATAGCATCTCTGTGGGTAATGAATACAAGGTTCTGATGCAATGAAATACGTCAAACTCATAAAATTAGTAACAATATACTGCACTACAGCAAAACATATGCACTGACCCATATTCCCACAAAACCAGAAAAGAAAAAAGAGAAAACCAACTTTCATTTTGATGCTGTTCTCTACATTTGTAACATTTTCCAGAGTCTAGCAAATACTTTCAAATGATTAGTTCCAAAATGGCAGCCTGTATTTCCAAAGATTTCTTTTGGTGTGAATAGGTTATAAAGTCCTCACACAATTTTTTTTTGACATCTGATTCACTGGATTTGGATTACAAATAAAGTAAGGATCCTATCTTTGTGTATTTTATGTTAGTTTGAATCAATCTGTCCAAGAAAGAAGCTACATATTCAATCATAAATTGGACTGAAATAAAATACTTCTTATATGGAAGATAATCTCTAGTTATGAATTTTTCCTGACATATGTTAGCACTGAACTTGGTGTTCTAGTAATGACATTTTCTTTAAAGTCCATACTGGTAATGAAATACTGTCTGTATTGACACCTCTTAAGCTGTTACTAAAAGACAGCTTCAAATGTCAAACAATCTACACAAGATCTAACCCTCTGCTGTGTAAAGAATTGCAAAAAGATCACTTGAGAGAACCTCAGTAATTGGTTTCAGAACTGTATATGCATTTTAGAAACATAAGGAAAGTAAATCCAGGGCAGATGGATGAAGCAAAATTTTCATTTCTTGTTCACAGGAAGGTACATTCTCCCTCTACCTTCAAAGTCAGGTGGAAACATATATAATGCTGATAATAAATAGCACACATAAAAGACTGTATTATTATTGGTCACTAGCTCTTTTAAGGTTCTGGGTTTTTTGTTGTTTTTTTTTTTTTTTTTTTTTTTTTTTTTTTTTTTTTTTTTCTTTTTTTCTCCTGTCTATACCAGAGAAATGACTCAGTTTGATGTCATCATCTTGAGGTGATGCTTCTGGCTCATAGGTTACAGGTACTTATGTTGCTCAACAGCTGACAAGGTGCTGTCTGAAAAAGATGGAAAGAGTTTTCTTCATTTACTGTTTTAAATGAAAAATGCATATTTCTCCCAATTTTTATCAAAGATTGAATGTTATTTTCCTATGCACTTATTAATTTTTTTGTACTAAACTGAAATATTTTTACTTTTTGCTACAGATAGTAAGTAATATGCATTTTATTTGTCGCTTTTCGTACAAATGAACATATAGTATATATACATATATACATATTACACATATATTACATATACATATATAGTATTACACATATTATTTTATATATATATGTATATATATATGTATTACTGGTTCCATCCTAGACCATTATCTGTCTACACTTTTGCTTATTTATGCTTATGGTATTTAAATTTTAGTCTCCCTCGAGAATATTTTTTCTTGCTTATATTGTCTAATAATCATCTAGAATGGCTCACCCAGGTAAAACCAGATTCTGAACTGCTAGAATTAACTTGACAGCTCAGTTGAATGACTTTCAATACAAGTTGTCACAATACTTTTACCATATCCTGTACAATCCAGGATGTTAGGACAAGGGACTTCCTTCTTTACTTTTTATGTTTTGGTAAATATAAACTGAAATTCTTCTTCCTCCATAGAGTGGTTAGTAGAACTTTTAAAAGTTATTACTTAATGAATAAGATAGGTGTACTCTTAATCAGAAATACTAGTCTGGGTTATTTTCTATCTGCACACCTTATAAAAAGAAAGGGAGAAAACCCATTCAATTACACCCTTTCCTCCAATTTCCCAACAGACTTCAGCCCAGCTATCAGGCTTCTGATCCCTTGCATTTAATTGAGAACAAAACAGCAAAATCTACATTTCAGCATTAATTACTCAATTAACATAGAGAGTCATAAATAGCTCATTTTATAAATAATGTTTATAATATGCTAAAAGATTTTCTAAAACTATTTTAATCTTTCTCGAAAAGCATGCCTTTTATTTTTTAACTTTTTAATCAGAGAAACCTTAATTTTTGGGCAGGCTAAATTAACTTCTTAATTTCCTATCTATTTACCAAGCTCTTCTTTCCATCTATTTGCATTAGTAAAAACACCTTTCTGATTGTAGAGCCATAATCTATTACAGTAGCCACTAAGCCACAAAGCTAACATTTGACAGATCTAAGTTCCTACTTACCAGAATAGAAATAACAAGTTACCTGTCCAAGTTGATTCTTGTTTTGCACATGCCATTTCTTATTGTCACACACATTTTTGCCTCGATGTTTATTGAGGGTTTTTTTGTCATGAAAGCAACAATCTGGTTTCTCTTGCTTCACAAGATATGAGGATTCTTCTTGTGTGAGCATTTCAGGCAAAATATCCAGTAGAAAAGTAAATAGTGAAGTATATTCAGAAGTGAAATAAATTATGCTTGCACAGGTTTTCTGGACAATAATGAATCTGTGCTAATTCAAGAACAGTCATGGGACATCAGAGAAAGGTTCAGACTACTCCATGTCATCTGAAGAAAGGAATGAGAGCACTGGTGGGAACCACACCACCAGATAGATGAAAAGAATGCAGGTGCTAGAATCTCTCATTGCTAATATCTGAGTATAAGCTTGTATCTAGAAGGGAAGGTTATATTGCATATTTTAATATAATGGAAATAGGTTTTCTTCCAAGTTGATGAACATTCAGTATATGGTATCAACTTTTAACATTTTGTTTAATGGGGTAACATCAGACTGGTGACCTGTCACGATTGGGGTTCCACAGGGCTCTGTCTTAGGTCCTGTGCTCTTCAACATTTTCACAAATGACTTGGACACAGGACTGGAAGGGATACTGAGCAAGTTCACAGATGATACAAAACTGGGAGAAGCTGTTGACTCCCTTGAAGGCAGAGAGGCCCTGCAGAGAGACCTTGACAAATCAGAGGCCTAGGCAATCCCAAACAATATGAAGTTCAATAGGGAAAGTGCCAGATTCTGCACCTGGGATGCGGTAACCCTGGATGTACAGACAGACTGGGGAATGAGAGGCTGGAGCAGTGCTGTGGAAAGAGACCTNTGGTGAAGGGCCTTGAGGGGAAGCCATATGAGGAGTGGCTGAGGTCACTTGGTCTGTTCAGCTTGGAGAAGAGGAGACTGAGGAGAGACCTCATTGCAGCTACAACTTCCTTGTGAGGGGAAGAGGAGGGGCAGACACTGATCTCTCTCTGTGGTGATCCGTGACAGGATTGATGGAATGGCCTGAAGCTGTATTAGGTTGGATATTAGAGAAAGATTCTTCACCCAAAAGGTGATTGGGCACTGGAACAGGCTCCCCAGAGAAGTGGTCACAGCATCAAGCCTGACAGAGTTCAAGAAGTGTTTGGACAATGCTCTCAAGCACATGGTGTGACGCTTGGGGATGGTCCTGTGAAGGGCCAGGAACTGGACTCAGTGATCCTTGTGGATCCCTTCCATCTCAGCATATTCTGTGATTCTGTGCTTTTCTAAGTATGATGCAGTAGTTGAAATTGTATTTGAATATTTCAACATTAAAATTTTAGCTTATGTTAGACAGCAAGAAAATTCCTTCTAAAGGGTAATTGTCATGGTTATGTTGACAGCTTAATACATTAATATTAGCCCATGCATATCAGCATTTCATGATTTACTAAATCCCATTGAAAGAGAAATCAGAATAATTTTCATATGTCCAGTCAATTTATCTTGGCACCACACCTACCTGTTTTCTTCAGATGTTCACTATGGTGACATGATCAGTTAAAGCATGCATATTCTTACAATATATTCCAGGACCCCCTTCCTAACACAAACTGCGTGTACTCTTAAACTATTCTTTTAATTTCAGTACACCTTGTCACAAGAAGCATTCAGTGCTTGGGTTTTTCCCCTAGCTTTTTGCTAGAACAACTACAAAAAACCCAACCTTCCCCCAAGAAACCCAAACAAACAAAGAAAACCAAAACACAAACTACTGGCACTTAGAAATGGAAGTCTTCTACCATCTTGCAGCATCTTGTGCACATTATTGTTTATAAAGCATTCTAGGTTTTTTAAAGTATTTAAGCAAAAAAAAAAAACAAACCTAAAGAAAGGAAAGAAGGGGAAGGGGAGGGGGAAGGGGAAGGAGAAGGGGAGAAGGGGAAGAGAAAGGCAAGAAAAAGAAAAGAAAAGAAAAGAAAAGAAAAGAAAAGAAAAGAAAAGAAAAGAAAAGAAAAGAAAAGAAAAGAAAAGAAAAGAAAAGAAAAGAAAAGAAAAGAAAAGAAAAGAAAAGAAAAGAAAAGAAAAGAAAAAAGAGAAAAGCTGTGTCCTAGTTTGAAGTTGTGTCCTATACTGTTTAACTATGCAGTCCAAGACAGTTCACAGTACTCTACAGATCAACAGTTGATGGCTGATTTATCTACAGATAACACTGTCTCCTTGGGAAGAAATTTCAGAGTATTTCAGAGCATAAGTTATAGAATGATTTTCCATATAAATCAAAGCTAATGAAAAATTAAAAATATATTCAGTCTGCTTTTGGAAGCAATTAATTTACTCCAACTGTGTTCATGATCATCAAGATCTTGATTGCAGGGTTGCTAGAGACAGTTTGAAAAAAATATTTTTATTCATAACAGCTTGATTCTAAGTCTTAAGTCCATTCAGTCACCAGATGATACAGTATAATTGATTCTGCACCTTAATTTTAGTACAGAATGGCAATTAACTCTAAATGTTAAATGCAAAGGGTTGTTCAAAGATGCTTAGTGGATGTTAATGAAATAATAGCAAACTTGAAAAAATAGGGAACTTTACATATTAAGCAAACTATATTTGAAAAGCTGATGTAGATTTTTTAAATTTGCTCAATAATGTTTGGGTTTTATAAATCCAGAAATAAAAGTATTTTCATTTCATGTGGGGTTGTCTCTGGTTTGAATGTATGGGTTCTTACTGTTTCACAATATATGCCTGGACTTATGCAAAATACTTAAATGGGAGATCTTTTAAATAAGTAGTTATGATTTCTGTTGAAATTAGCAGAGTATCATGACTATATGTGTAAATATCTGTAGTTATATATTTATTTGGAGAATCTTAATTATTGAATAATCTTGATACATGATGGTGAGCATGAAATAAGGACAAAATCATAATTCTATATTTAAAATTAGTCTGCTGTTAGCTGTTCTATACTCTAATTTTATTTTATTTCAGTACTAAAATCTGTTACTCCAAACTATATGATATGTATTTTACATTCAATATAACCTCAAAAGTCAATTACATGTAAAATATATTAATGTCTGTTTTAGCCTTTATTACCTTTATATAATATTTGAACATAACGTTTGAATAGCTATTAGTGGTATAATTCACTGAAATCTGACAGAGGAGATTTGATCCTCATCAGTTTCCATAGAAGTGTATTATGAACGGCCTTTGTGGAAACATAAATACAATAAAAAGAGGAAATAGTATCTCTAGTTATGTGTGTCGTACTGCCTTAACAATAATTATTCTACATATTAATTAGGGAAATTTATTAACAGCATTAAAGTAGTGATTTTTTAATGTAGCTAATTAGAAGCATCTTATGTTTACTTACACAAATCATACCTTTGATATTCCTAGAACAACACATAGAATAACTACTTCTTAAGACTAATATTAGTAATTTGCTGATTTGGACAGAATTATCACTTTTTAAAGCGTTATATTCAAGGAAATGATTAATTTTCTACAGGAAGGAACAGTTTTCATATGCAAAAATACAGAAGCTCTTTTCCCCAGGGATCTCTAATTGCTGTTCATTCTTTGATTTTAATGAAAGATGCAACCATTTCTCAATCCAGAATGTAATGATAACTTCAGAACTCCAAACTCCATCCTCTTTCCATGTGTTATGGGTGAGGATAGACAAGATTGGTCTGAGTGAGATTGTAGTGGGTGTCTCCTTTAGGTTACCCACTCAGGAACATCAAGCAGATTAGGCCCCCTCCGCAGAAAGCTGGCAGCAGCCTCACGCTGGCAGCAGGGCATAAGCAAGCCTCCAGGAGGTTCCTGGAGAACTCTGATGACAACTTCTTGACTCAGCTGTGGAAGGAGCCAAAAGAGAAATATTTTGCTGCACCTTGTACTTACAAAAAAGAAGATGCTTGTTGGGCACATGAAGGTGGAAGGCAGCCTTGGCTGCAGTGACCATGAGATCATGGAATTAAGGATCCTGTAGGAGGAAGCACAGCAAAAAGCAAGATCACGGTGTTGGACTTCAGGAAGACAGACTTTGGTCACTTCAAGGATATTTTTATCATAGCCCCAGGGAATAAGACCCTGGAGGGAAGAGGTGCTTGAGAAAGCTGGTTAATATTCAGGAATAAGCTTCTCCAAGTTCAAGAGCAGTCCATCACAGCAAGGAAAAAATCAATCAAAAAATACCAAGCCTATGTGGATGAACAACTAGCACCTATTTAAAGACAAAAAGGAGACATTCAGAGGGTGAATGCAAAGATGAGTAACCTGGGACTAAATGAAAAATTAAAAAGAAACTAAAATTATGCAAATATTCAGAAAGGATAGATAAGATTTTATAAGTAATTCTAAAACTAATTATCTTAATACTTTATTTCAGGTATATTAATAGAAATCCTGATACAGAATCAAATAAGGTATTAAAGGAAAAGAATTAATAATAATTAGAATGGCTTTCTAGATAATATTTCTTCTAAAACTTGGCTCCTTTTTTCTGACAAAGACAGAATTGATTGGAACACTGGTCAGCTCACAATTCAATGTTACAATTTTGACATTTTGATTTTAAAGACCTATTATGTTTTAAGAAAAGTAGGGTTGTGAAGATGATCAAGGCATTGGACAAGAGAAGAAGTTGAGAGAATCAAACCTTGGAAGAGGTTGACAAGAGATCATGCAAGTTATAGAGTCTCCTCTCACTTTGGTGATGTTCAAAACCTGATTATACACGACCCTGAGTAAGGTGCTCTAATTGCCCCCATTTTTAAGCAGGAGAGTTTGGACTATACAGTCTCCGAAAGTGTTTTCAAATATCATCCATTCTGGGATTTTGTAAATACTAGAAGACATTACTTGAAATAAGCCTTATTGGACTGATATATTTAAAAGCATAGTTGTCAGAGGGGAATCATATTTGAGTAACTCTTTTTCTAGGGAAAGTCCAAACTGATTGATATTAAAACCAAACCTGTTAGCACTTTAATCTATGCTCCTGAAGTAAGTATCAGTTCAATGTTGATTACATTTGATGGATGAAAGAGTGACAGAATGATAATTAATCATGAGGACAGAGTAATCATATAGCAAATTTTGTATTGAAACATGAACTCATCTCATTTGAAGAATAAAAAATAAAATAAATATTCTAAGAATAACATATGGAAATCACAACTGTAGATTAGGAAACAGTATCATGAAAAGTTGTGACTATAGCAGGTGCTAGGGGTGATGTGATATCCTGTGCAGCACTGCAGAAAAGCAGGCTGATCTTTAGAAGAAGAAATAGAATAATAAGAAAAATAAATGTTAAGAGGAGATTTGTGACTTGAGTTTAGTGTGGACATTTTTAATGGCAGAAATAAAAGCTTTTAAGAAATAATCAAAACTTCCTTGAAAGAAATAGCATGGGTTCAAACATCTTGTGAGAAATAAGACAGTTTTCTGGGTTTTTTTCAACAGAAAGAGTTATGTTGAAAAAAACATAGTGTCTCTGGCTTAACTGAAAAACTCAAAACCAGTTTTGAGTTGATTTCTTTTTTGGTTTTGTGGGGGGCTTCTTGGGTTTTTTGGGGGGTTTTTAGTTGTTTTTTTTTTAAGAATATTGAACTTGCCTGAAGAAAAACCACAAGAAAGGGTGAAATACCTGTGTTTTGGTAACTTCAAAATGTGTAAGATGCTTTCATTAATGTAGTCTCACTGAAATATATGATCATGGGTTCCATACCCAAACAACTGAACAAAATATAAGGCAAGAAGATACACAGGATATGAGATAAACAGACTTAGGTGCCTCTGCTTGCCTTATACTCTGTGCCTTGACTTAGGACAACTAGTAAAATCAAGGAACTTTCTACTTTCTATATAAATATATCTTAGATGCAAATGTTGTGATCCTTCTGAAACCACAACAATAATATTATCAAGTATAAGATGAAATATTTCTAATCAGAACAGAAAACTCTTCAAGCACTTTCCAATAGGAAGAAGAAATAAAAATAAGCCCTATGTCTTAAAAGCCAGTGTTATTATGAACCACTATTCTAGGAAAGTTATAATACAAAATATATACTTGGTTGAAATTCACATCACTTTATTCACAAGTTAGTTTCCACAGTATGAAGGTGTTTATATAATCCAGTTTGACTTCCTGAATAACACAACTTACAATAATTTACTTTATCAGTCTTATATTACTACTACAAACTGTGTTAGAGTAAAGCTTAAGCTTCAGAAAATGTTTCCTCTTACTGTGACATTATTAAGAAATTGAGACCTCAGTGCAACACTTCCAATGTCATTTTTTCAGATATGTCAATATTGTATACTGTCTGTTTTCAGCTGGGATAGAGCTGCTTTTCTTCTGAGTAGCTGGTACTGTGCTATATTTTGGATTTAGAAAGATAATAATATAGATAAACACACTGTCAAATTGCAACTTCGAAATTCAGCATTGTTACAATTTATTAAAAATTATAAATAAATTGTGCGTCAGAAGAAAAAAAAAAACCAACACAAAACCACCAAACCTCAGCATTCTTTTAAATCTCCTAAAAAAATTCTATATGCTCATGGATTGGTTCTGAATTTTTAGAAATAAGTATAGCTTACTCTGACATAGAAATGCAGTGAAGAATTAAATCCAAACAAATGTTTAAAGAAAAGTTGGTAATACACAAAAAGAAAAATTGCAATAGCTTTATGTTGTCATTACAAAAAAGAAAAGTATCAGAAAAACTGAGCAATGAGCAATAGAAGTGATTTCAAATGATAATAAGTCAAGAACATTGAGAATATAATTTAAAATGCTATGCTGGTATTACAGTATTATTAAGTAAATCATGAAATGCCACACAAGCTGTTTTCATGCTGAGACTATAGTTACTGATGAGTTAGTATTTCACTTCAATTATATAGGTGAAAATCTTTAATAATTGCTAGCAATGACAGGAGTGAACTTCAAATAGCTCTAAATAAAATATTAATGCTGCAATTATTCAGAAGCATAACAAAAGCACCTGTTTAAAATTCTCACGGGATTTATACTCATTATCATCAAATTTATGATTAACTAAAAATGCCACCACTATTAATTCATTATATGAAATACCTTATTTAAATGTCTGACAAAAATTTTGAATTCATATTTCATTCACAACCATCAGCCATAATTTTCTAGCACTTATACAGTTCTAAAATTACATTTTAGGGTAGTATAAGAGATATAGTTAGAACATCATGAAGTTCAAATTAATGATCTGACTATATAGTGATACATGTCCGTCTGTCTTTTTTCCAACTCCTTCTGTGTAGAACAAGTTTGCATATGGTATCAGGTAAATTATTTTGCAGAAGAAGAAAAACAAAGGGTATTTTATTATAAGCTGAGTAATTCAAATTAAAAAAATAATAAAAGCAGTAATAAGGAAAAGAGGTAGCTAGAAATGAGAATTAAAATAATTGAGCAGTTCCTCACTGAGGATTTTAGACAGTTTCCTACCCTAGAAACCATTGTGACCAGCCCTGGGCAGCCTTCTCTTCAGCTCAAACCGGTATGTTCTTGTGCTCTTGACTTGAGCTTCAAGACATTTCAAAAGAAACAAACAACTGAACCTAAATCACAGAAAAGGGTTCACCATAGGTAAAAGCTTTTCTCTCTTTGTCGCTAGTAACAGTCTGGAAAATAAGCTTTCACCATTTCTGATGATTGTGTTCATCAATAGGGTCTGTGCTGTCAAAAGTATGTTTCATTTTGAAGTGGTTGTGGTTATTCCAATGCAAGTTTAAATTTATTAAAAACTTTACCAAGCACACTTCATAAAAAACTTGCCTGTTAGTTACGGCAAAGTGTATAATTTTCTCACAGTGTCAGATACACATTTTGAATTGATTAGTGCCAAAATAAGATCTCAGTCTAGAAGCACTTGAAGTTAGGTAAAAAACCCTGCTCCTTTCACTTCCGTCTCTGGGTTTTGGTTTTTTTGTTTTTTATTGTTACTACTATTATTCTTAATAGTATTAATAATGATAATTGTTATTATTAATTTTCCGTCCGATTATAAACCACAATCTCTGACTTCCAGCGGCTGCTTGAAGAGGTAAAGAAGAAAGTGCCCTCATCTTGCCAGAACTCTATGATTATGCAAACTCCTGTCTTGCTTTTCTTATTGATCACTTGTAAACTTTTAGCCTGAGATAGAATGCATTTTCTTTAGGGATACTAAAACTAAAACACAAATAAAGATAAATAAAGATAAAATGCAAAATAAAAAATATAAATTAACATAAAACTAGCACACAAGAGCAGCAGTAGGAAGCAATATACCCTACTCTCTTCCATCACACCTCTTTCCCGCTATTACCATTTCCGTTGCTGTTGAAGCAAGTGAAGAAAAATGTGTTTTAAAAAAGGTGACTTGTTCCAACTCCAGCATTTGCAGATGCAATAGTCTGAGTCTGATGGAGACACTAATGGAGCCAATATTTCAAAAGGTTGTTGCAATGAAACACTTTTGAGGAATCAGTATAAAATTTCTGTATGTCAGAAAAAGAATTTAAAAATGTTGAGATAGGGTGTAAAACAGCAAAGAATAACAAGCAAAGACCAGTGAGAAGGAAAATGATTGAATAAAATTTGTTAGCGGTTGAAATGTTTCAAGGGGGTTTCAGTTTTCCAAATGAAAATTTAGTTCACTTTATACGTATTTTACCTGGTATGTTACCATTTCATAGTTTTAAATAGAAGGCAATTTCTGCATGCTATTAATTTCTAAATAAGTAGCACAGAATATATGAGTAGATAGTAATTCAGTATAAGGGCAAATTGATTCCTTGAATTTCAAGTTTCAAGAATAAAAATGTGATAAGTAAAGAGCTTGTTAAACTGATATTGTATAGCATGTCTTTAGAAAAGGTGCTCTACAGCCCCAGGCTATTTGAGTGAAGATTAAAAAATCACTGTAGGCACATGTTTTGCTGTGAATATGTATTAACTCAGTATAGGATAGTATATTACATTTGTAATCAAAGTGTCAGATGATCTTATTTGTCCTAAGTCCTTTATCAGGTAGAATTAAATGAGATTTTGCCACTCTGGATAAGAAAGACAACAATTCCAAATCCACTGGTATTTTATACTAAGTAACTCCATTTTTTATGCTAGTTTTCTCCTTAGTGCATAGTTTTGTAAAAAGAATCCTAAGGTGTGCAGCACTGGTGCTGCAGATGGATATTTGCAAGATGTCAAGGAGACAAACACGTGCGTCTAAGGCTGGGTAATGATAACAAAATAATAATTAAAATGATCTCTTGTTAATTCGACACTCCCATCTCACAAAAGAAAACATACGGAATTACGGTCAGAGGTGCCACTGCAGAGAATTGTCCTTCCTCTGTTCCCAAGATGAAACAATATTTCATTTAGCAATGATTTTTATTGGCAATGGCCGGTAGACACAGACCTCCTGCTACCTACTTGACTCTAAGCTACTATGTCTCCTGTGTGCAAACTGTATAGACAAAAGAGGTGTGGAGATATAGGCTGGTTTCCTAACATCTATTAATTCACCCCAGAACTTGCCAATTTTTAAGACCTAAGCATCTCCACCCCACATTGTCCTGACTGCTCTGACAGAGAACTCTAGAAGAACTCTAGAACTCCAGAAGAATAATGTGCTTAGCTTTGGGACATGACCAACCTGCAGAAGTAGCATAATTTAAATCCTTTAGAAGTTTTGGATTTGGAGATTTTTGAGTTTGCATTTTAGCATATAATTAGTGTACATTGTTCAGATACGTTAGTAAGTATTGTGTACATGGTTTAGATTAGTTAGTATATGTTGTTTGGATCTACAAAATGTTCATCTCAAGCTAGATATGTATTTGTATTGGATATTATCTGTTCATGATGAAAGAAAATACTAACTGTACACAACTAGATGGGCTAAGACTAGGAGGTTTCTCTGAAAACTGATGCTTGTTATGACATTGATTAGTGTTTTAAGTGACTTTTACAGATGATTAGTTGACTTTGAAAAATCTGAACGGTATTAACTAATATTAGCTGGCATGAAAGCTCATTTTCTAAGACTAACCTTTTAAAGTAGACTGTAAACCTTCCTTCAGAGTTAAAACTGCCTGAGTATTAGTAGTGGAAATAAAAGATAGTGTAACAAATCTTAGCTTGTGGGTTCCCTCAGGATTTTGGTATGTACTGGATATCAATCAGATCAGAAGATGTTTTTGACAGATATAAATTAATAAATAGCTGTTGGATTTTTAATCTGTTGGATTTCTTTAGTAGCCTCTTGAGTAACAGCAGTGTGATACACAGAACAATGAAAGTGATGGAAAAATCACTGTGGGAAGTGACCATAGTTCCTGGACACATTTGAAAATCAGCTGTATAACAAAAATATCCTGCAAATGCTATATCTATTGATTTTGTTGTGTTTTGGTTTGTGTTTCTCCACATTAAGATGTGAGAAATCAGGATCCTAAGATCTGTGTGCCTTTTAGGACACACAGATTCAAGACATCCAGAGCTGCTGATTTAAAAATGTTTATTCCTGATAGACATCATCTAATAACCTTCTGTATTGCCAGAGGATTAGAGAAATATTTTGTATGCAAGAGAAGCATTCATGTCATAATCCCAATTTTCAAAACAAATTTTTTTTAACATAATCCTTAACATACTTTCTATTCCTTTCTAATAATTGAATAAAAGCATTGCTACAACTGCTTTCCTGATGTAGAACTGTCCTCTTTCTTTTATCTAGTTAAAGTATCATGCATGAGTAAACCAGTGATCCACAAATTTTTCAAACCCAGGGAAAATGATGTTGAACAAGTAAGATGCTGTAACAATAAAATTTGCTTTTCCACAATAATTTTCCTTGGTGTTTGTATTTTATGAAGATATAGATAGATAGATAGATAGATAGATAGATAGATAGATAGATAGACAGATAGATAGATAAAGATATATATGTATTTATATATACTAAAATTAGAGAATCTCACAGGTCTACCACATTTGAGGAACCAGATGCATAAGCAGTCAAAATCAGTATCCATAAGGCTACACAGTCATATTAATTTTCTCTCTGGCATAATGAATCACAAATCCACTGCTAAAAGATCAAAGAAATATTCTAAGAAAGAAAAAAATATTTCAATCCTTTAAGCAGAGAGAACATTAATTTCAAATCTTCCACACCGTAGAAATTATTTTAGCATGTTTTAATTTGCTGTGTTTTAAAAGTGATAGGCACTTCTCTTTGTAAACTCACTTTTACAAGAAAGTTTTGAAATAGCTACCCCATTCCAAATCAGTGGTATGTATCTAAGGAAGGATGATGTACATGTTTCTTCTGTTGGTTGGCTTGAGTGTATTTCTATACAGCTCTATGGGTATTGCAAACACCACTAAAATTTCCCCATGCACTTTGTGGAGACTTATTTACGTTTACTTTCGGGTGGGTTTGTTTTTTGGGTTTTTTTTGTTTGTTTGGGGTTTTTTTTTTTGTTTTTGTTGTTTTGTTTTAGTTTTGTTGTTTTGGGGATTTTTAATTGGTTGGTTGGTTTTGGTTTGGGGTTTTTTAGTGACTACAGACCTTAAAGACCAGTCCAGGGTTTAAATGGACCCTTAGATTAACTAAGCCGCAAGTTAGTTAAAGTATGACTTCTTTTGCTTAGGGATCTAAAGCTTTGAGAGGCACCTGCGGTCAAAGATATTGCTGAGCATGCATCTAATTCTTACCAAAGCCATACAAAATCCAAAAAAAAAGGTAATCCAGCATTTAAAACCTCTTTTTTTGGAAAGCCTAGTCAGACTCGTGGAATAATACAAGGTGAAAGGCACAGCTGGAAGTCATCTAGTCTGTTTTCTTAGACTAAAGCTAGCTTTGAAGTTAGTGAAGGTTGCTCAGGGTCATATCTAGCTAAATTGTAAATATTTACAAGGGTAGAGATTCCACATAAACCGGCCATCCCGTTGCAGTGCTGTTTGTATAGTTTACTTTTCCTTATATCTAGCCAAAATTTTCAGTGTTGCAACTTGTTCCTTATGTATTTTACATTAAACAAACAACATTAAACACCTTCTTTTGTAAGTAGTGCTATTTTCTAGTTACCTTTTGTCTCTATGAAATTTGACACCTGTTTTTGTAATGACCTAGCATCAGTGGGAAAGATTTAAACTACTTTTCTTTCTGATTACAAGGTCAGCTTCAAAGCACACACATGGTAGCCAGTTGCATAAAGCAACAAAGTGCCAGAGGCCTGACAAGCAGCAATAACAACCCATTTAGGCCATTATGCAAACCACTCTTTTAGATTAAAATAGCGAACAATGTGCCTAAGTCAATAACAACGTTTGAGATTCATTCCGTTTTCCAGAAAGGCTCACAGCAAAATTGAGCAAGTCCTTTCTCTGTTGTTTTTTGCAGGCTTTTTAGCAGCTGACAGATACTGGCAATCACAGCCAAAACTTTCTTTCTCTTTGCTGTTTTTTTCATGCAGAGTCTTACGCCAGCTAACTTTTAATCAGGTTACTCCAATGCATTTGCTAAATCTGTAAATTTTATATTTAGTTTTGAGAAGGAAGGTTAAGACACATTTCAGGAGTACAGCTGAATATCACAAATATGACAAAACTAAGAGAACTATTTTCTGCTTTTTTTCAGCTGACCATTTAATCTGCATTACTGAGTTGGTTTATTTTGTGTTCTACTTGCTGATGTGCATTACACAGTACATTTCTCAGACCAAATTTTTTGCCATTTACTTAACAGAATTCACTTTCGTATATCATAAAGTGAAATATTTTAAGCAAAAAACACATGTTCCCAAAAAGCAGTGTAGAGAAGAGGCAGGAGGAATAGTTTGATTCTTCTATCCACATGGTGATAAATAATTTCCTTCTTTATCCTGTCCTCACTCAATGAATTTTAACGGCTTGCATTTAAACCTTACTGAAACATTGCTCTTGCACTTAGACTTACTTTATTCTGCCTCCATTGGAAAGACTGCAGTTGAGATAGGTAAAAACATGAAATAATTTTCAAAAATAATTTATCTTTTCTGCAAAAAGAATTGAAAAGGCTGACAGTAGAGAACCTGTACAGATCCCTGTCAATACGTGGTGAGAGAAGAATACCTACCAAACTTCTGTATGATCATCTGGGAAATGCTGAGTGGTAATGAAGAACAAGACTGACCAAGTGCACGTATGCATAAGACTTGTTAATTTTGACTTGTGCTGCAAGATATTGCTGTGGCTTGGATTTGCTCTTTATTTTGCTGTGGAGGTTTGTTTTGTTTAGTTTAGTTTTTTCTATAAGGAGTGTTTACAGGCATGATGGTAACTTACATGTTAGGTAGTCAAGCATTGAAACAGATTGCCCAGGTATGTGGTGGAGTCACCATCCCTGGAGGTGTTTAAGAGGTGTTTGGATCTGTTACTGGGTGATCTGTTTTAGTCATGTAGGGGTTACAGTGGTAGTACTGGGTTGATAATTGGACTGGAATGACCTTCTGTAGCATTTTTAAAGGTTTTAAAGAGCAGGAAACAGAGACATTACTTAATTCAAGTGCAGGATTGCTCATGAGTACAGTAATATTAATAAGCATGCTTCTGCCACATCTGTTTTTCATGTATTTCTAGGAACCTCCCTCCCAAAGTGTATGATGGTAATCCTTAGTTCGTGTAGAATATTTTTCATGAGGAAATTTTCAGACATTTTTTAAAGGGGATTTAGTTATTCTGAATTGAAAATACACATTTATATTTTTGGGCTGGATGTAAAACTTTGGAAAAGGCATGTTATATCATGTATACATCAGACCTTCTAGTTTGCAGTTAAAATTCCAATAAAATCTTAAGACAAATGGTGTGACAGGCATTAAGACATCGCAAAATATTCAGATATCATGCTGATCTTATAAACACTTTTAAGAATATGTTAATTATTGGAGTCTGAGAACAATTTACTTTCTTCTCTGGAATTAAAAATCAATTGGAGATAATCAAATTAAAAGATACAATAATTCAATATTGTTAGAGAATACATTTTTTAATGTTGCATTCCCTTCCCTTTCCCAAGAGAAGGAGCAAAAATGAAGTGTATCTACCTCAAGTATCCTGAATTTACAGTTCATCCAGGACTGACCAACACTGACAACACCACCTGATCCTGGACTAAAACAAAATCCCTTAGGTCTACTAAAGATTTCACTAAAAAATAAGACCACAATTAGATGAGCACTGGTACACAAGACAGATGTAGAAGCAGTTTATAACTGTGAAGTTATATTGAACAAGGATCACATTAATTAATGGTATTTTCTATAAGGAGAGTAGGCCAGATACTGGGTAATTTTATATCTACTGAGGCAAGCACAATTTAATTTGGAAATATACAGATTTAAATTTAGAGCTAAATTACTCAATTGACCCAACTGAAATTCTTAAGAAATAAAACAGCTGGAGACTCTGAAGGTACTTGAGATGTCAGAGAACAGACAGGTATTGAAGAACTGAGACCAGGTTTATGACAGAAAAGAAAAGAAAAGAAAAGAAAAGAAAAGAAAAGAAAAGAAAAGAAAAGAAAAGAAAAGAAAAGAAAAGAAAAGAAAAGAAAAGAAAAGAAAAGAAAAGAAAAGAAAAGAAAAAAGAAAAGAACTAAAAAGAAAAAAGAATTTTTCAGCTGGGAGGGGTGTGCATTGATCACCTAATCCAACTGGTTGACTACTTCAGGGCTACCCAAAAGTTAAAGCATGTTTTCTAAATGCCTTTTGAACACTTGACAGGCTTGGGGCATCTAACACCTCTCTCAGGAAGCCGGTTCCACTGTTTGATGATCCTTTCCGTAAATAAATGCTTCCTAATGTCCAGTCTAAATCTCATCTGGTGAAGCTTTGAACCATCACTTGTTGCAGGAAGAAAAATTCAGAACCTCTGTCTCTCTGTCCACCCTTCAGGAAGCTGTAGAGAGCAACATGGTCTATCTTCAGCTTTCTTTTCTCCAAACCAGACAAACGCAAAGTCCTTAGCTGGTTGTCACAGGACCTGCCTTCCAGCCCTATCACCAGATGTGCTGCCCTTCTCTGCACTCCTGCTTTTGTTCCAATTAATCATACTAGCGAAAAAAAAGTGAAGACAGATAAGAGACAGAACTTCATCACTGGAGGAAACATTTGGAATTGTTCAGCCTATAGAAGAGAAGGCTTGTGGGGGGATCTTATACATATATATAATTGCCTGAAGGGAAGATGCAGAGGGGATGGACCCAGACTCTTTTCAGCAGTGGATAGTGGCAGGACCAGCAGCAATGGGCACAAACTGAAAAAGAGAAGGTTCCCTCTGAACATCAGAAAACTGTTGTCCTTTGTGTGCCAGTAACAGAATTTGGTCCATACCTCCACCTGACACCATCAATGCCAGACAATGATGAGTTCAGCATGGCAACCCTCACTAAATCAGTCATTATGATTGCATAATTTGATGAAGCTATATTTGCCATATCATTTTATAAATTTGGTTAATATTTACTCATATCCTATTTTAGTCTATAATACTAATTACCGAGATGGTAAATACATGCTTCTAAAAAACATTTAAAAGCCCCACAAAACTAAAAATCCTCCAATTTAATAATGTTTTAATTTTCATTTTATTTTTCATTTATTTTGACTTGAGGAAAATATTGGAGGAAATATGTAAGCATAACAGTGCTATATGGGGTAACATAACATTTATATGGGGTTTATATTTTCTGGTAGCTGATACTAAAATATTTTTGTTTACTTTAAGTTAAAAGGTAGTTTATGACTGATGATGCATCTTCTCCTTACGCTTCACGTCCACATGGGTTTCAGGCAACATGTAGGATGAAAAACGGAAAGGTCACAGACTTTCGTGTTTCAGGATACTCTGTGATTCCTTTGAGTCTTTCAGCAGGTTACAGAAGCTGTGATAAACATTAAGATACAGGTCACATTACCATGTCTGCTTTTGGTTTTTTCCTGTTGTGTTTGCCTAAGTGGATTATATTTCATTCCTCTCTATATTCCTAGCATTGAAGATATGAGAGATTGGTTGATAAATACAAGTTTTATTTCTTTGAAAGTCTTGTTTTCCTTAGAACATCAACCACTGTCAGTTGTACATAGCAAATACTGTATAAATCAAGATAGATATCACAGAGCACTGGAGTGATATTGTCGTTAACAATCTACAAAAAAATTGCTATGTTAGATGATTAATAATTTTTCTCTGTGTGTGTTTACTGTAAAATGCTTATAATGGACTGATTTTATGATAAACTTCAAATAGAAATTTTCTGATACATACTTAAACTATATGTAATATGGGTAATAGTTCTTACAATAGGAATGACACTGTGTGACTTCATTAATAAATACGTGCCTCAAGGTGCTGAAGTGGAATCCAGTTTATTCACATCTCTATACAGACGATTAAACTGGAATGAGCTGGGATTAAACAGCTCATCTTCAATAGTTATAATGCACAGACTACACACTAGATAATTTCTAGCTCCAGGAAAAGTCAAAGACATGCTGACCAAGTAAACATGGAGAAATATAGGACTTTATTTTTCAGTTTGCACGGTGTAACAAGAAATATCTACTGCAAACTAGATTCCCAAGGTTCCTGGATATGCCTCATACAGTCATATTTTTGACAGAGAGCTTTTTCCTGATGCTGTTATTCTGGTTATTGTCACCTATCAAATTTACTTTAAAAGCTTATTAAATCTCATTAAAATTACAATTTTGCAGGAAATGAAATTTAAAAAAAACCCCAAAAATAAAAATACAAAACCAACAAAACCCAAATCAAACTCTAATGCAAACCAAAACTAGTAATTACAAGAGTTGTATAAAGTGAATCGAATAAAGAAAGATACTAAAAAGGTAAATATTAGTTTTATTATTTGTCGTCATTTCTCTTAGACTGATTTAAAAGTTTACAGTTAAAATACACAGGCTCTGAAAATTAAGGGAAAGTTAAGCCCACTGCAAACCTAAGCCCACTTGTGTAATTCCTTTTTCACAGTTTATGTGCAAGTGCTATGCTACTATGACTAGCAGATACTGTTTACAATGTGCTAAATTTTACTGAAAATTTTAAGTATGGCATCACAAGCCAGCCATTGCACACCGTTTTTATTCTTAAACTACTGCAAAATATGAAAGAGGAAGTTTTGTGATGAATGGAAGGAATATATAACAAATAAACAGCCTTGACAATGTTGTTCTTCATATAACAAGATCTGAAAGAGAACTTTTAATTATTCTAAGTATACTTGGTGAGGGGAAAAAAAATGTTTCTATGATAAATATAGCACATAAATACTTATTAGGAATGTCAGGTTGCCATCACAATATATATTCGTGCATTTTGTTAAGAGAAGTAGCAAGCAGACATTTTATCTTTCTTATTTACAAACAAAGGATATTTGACAATGAACAAAGAAAATAGATAAATTTGTTGGTCACTTATGACTTCCCCTCAGCAAAATTTAATACAAGAGAAAGACCACTTATGATATTTAAATGTATGTGACACGAATATACATTCCTAAGGCAGTCTGTTTGCAAGCAGTCTGTGACAGACAAAAGTGCTATGAAATAAACTGAAGTTGACAGAGTCCATAAAACAAGCTGTGCACTTGCCTGAAGATGTAAAGAATCAGACAAAGGCCTGTAAATGATGAAAGTCTAAACGCAGGGTGTTATGTCCTGTGCTTTTAAGGAGGCATAGATACTTATAGACAACTTTTTATGTTTTCTGATGGAACAAAAATGGACTGTCTCTCCTTGATCAGAATGTAAGGTTAAGAGAAGAAAACAACAAAAAACCCCCTAAATAAAACAGAAGTTCCAAAGACTATGAGGGTTGGGGAAATGTGGGCTTATTTAGTTCAGGCATATTGACTCTCAATTAGAGAGAGTTTCAGTCATATAGAAATGATTACCCTCAGAAATGTGAGATTTCTGTAAGAGGTCTACTTTTCACAAGGCTTCTTTAAGCACTTTCTGAAAATCAGAACTTCAATATTTTCAACTGAAGATACGCATACTGAGTTCTAGAAAACGCTGCTCACCTCTTTTTTTCCCTCTCCAGCCTTAATTTTTGTGCAGCTGGAAGAGACCCCCAATTTAAGTGTTTTACCAGCCTAGACCCTGCTCAAAGAGAATTTTGTTGAAGATAAGTAGATGATAATATTCTATCAGCAGGACTGATTATGGTCCATTTTTAACTGCTATCTTCCTTTAGGCTTCTTTTGGATACTGCTCCCGCAGCTGTCCAAAATTCTAAAAGAAATAATTAGTTTTGAATTTGTTTCTTTCCATTAGTGGTAGGAAAGACCACCATTTGGAATCTTGTCATAAAAGCACAGAGGGAAATGTGGACTTTAGATCAGGATAAGGCTCTAAGTTAGCATGATACTGGAAGCTAATAATAGGCTTGATGAACAAATCTATTCAGATCTGTTTGGTTTAACAAGTGTTCCTACTTTTGGTGGCTGTCACAATATTTGAAGCAAATTTCATGTTTTAACAGATGGTGAAATAGTAAACTGGACACAGAACAGCAGTCCTGGAACAGTCCTACCATATGAGAACACTGTGAGATTCAAGACCAACTTGACATTTCCAGGAGGAAGCATTAACTATAAGCTGAGAAGAATGTATATCATAATTTCTTGGTATACATAAGAAGCCCTGCTTGTTCCCGTAATACTTCATTCAATGTTACTGCTTTTATTGACTTCCAAGTCTCATGTAATTTAAACATAATTGTTTTATAGCAGCTACATTCTCTTGTAATAAGTGACAGTGACAAATATAATATTGCAATTTTTTATATAATCTGTCAAAGAGAGTTTTGATGAGCGAATGATGACCAAGACATCCTTTCTTGGAGAGAGACTATTTACAAGCACTTCAGATTAAAAATACTATTTTCATTGTAATTTGAATAGCAGTAAATTTTGAATAGACTTTTAGCACTCTAATGAAACTATTAGTAAATTTCTGAATTGATGAATGAGATCTTTTCCTTTATCCTATGTAAGTGTCAGGTGTTTTTTAGTTCTAATTTGGATGCAATGGTTGCACTACTTTGGAGAGTTTTTGGGGGTTTTGTTTGTTTATTTCTCTGTTTTCCTATTTCATTTTTATGTACTGAGTTGTTTAGCTGTTCAGTGTCCCATCTTCTGGAATAGTGCTAATAATGGAGAAATAGGTTTAAGGAGGAAGTAAGGAAAAGAGAGATCATGGATGGCACTGATTGATGGATCAGTATTCAAATATCTGTGGTAGTGGATCTTTGAGTGCAGTTAGGAAGGGAAAAAAGATGAATATTTTAAATGACCTTTCCTTAGAAAGCTAATGGATGGGCTGAACTGCAAGGACAGTTCTTTTGATGGAGTAATGGTTGGACTTCTGTTGAAGACCTATAACTAAGGAAGAGATGGCTTTTATATCAAAGGAGGGTTGTATTTTTTTGGAAGATTATCCAAGCAAAATTATCCCTCATCCCTTCAATCCCTCTTCTTTGACAGTATTCACATCATGCTGCTCTATTACTGCCTCCAACCTCAAAAGAGAAGAAAGAAAAGAAATTAACAAAACCCACACCAAACCAAACTCTCAAGGAATAAAAGTTTATTACAGAGAAATGAAATTTTTAGGCAACTCTCTGTTACAAAAAATATAGAGTTGCTTTATAAATAGGTTAGTAGCATCTTATAGATATAGAAATTCTTATGTTTTAATTTCACTATAAAGCTAAAAAAGTGTTCAGAGTTCATTATTTCGCAGTCTATTTTTTTATGGCGGGCATTTTGTGCACTCCATTGATAGAGTTCTGTTTCCAGTCCATTTATTACCTGACACAATCTAGATATTTTAGCTCCATTTTTTGTCAGGAGTTCTTTCCTCTCCATTACCTACTATCTAGCTTATTAGCACATAAACTTGCTTCTTCCCTCATGAAATGGATGTCCATCAGATCATTAGATGCATGGCTTCCTACTCTAAATGCCCTTTTTTTCACTTCTATGAGATTAGTCTTCCAACTATTTCTTCAATGTCACATCCATTTTTACCCAATGTGCATGTTAGACCAAGTAACTATTACAACACTGCCCTTGTAGAGCATGAAGGAAAGATGCTGGGCAGCATTTTGGTGACAGCAGAGAAACTAATTTTATATACAACTCTGAAAACAGGATGCTTTGATGTGTAGAATTTAACAAAGCAAATGAAAGACTTGATGGAAGTAAGCCATACGGTAAAAAAAGTAGATTGCTACCTACAAGACTGAATGCTGAATTGATAATTCAGTTCTAAAAAAGCCCAAACCCCCAAACAAACAAGAAACCAAAAAAACCCCCAAACCCCCAATCTCACAAAACTCTCAACAAAACAACACAAAACAAAACCAAGCAAATCCTCAATAGAAATGTTGTCTATTTCTTTTCAGAAAGGTATTTCAGGCAATGAACCTTCTCCCTTGGTCAAACTGCTTTGGAGAGGAGATGATTTTATTTTCTTAAAAAGGGGTATTTATGGGTTTAGCACAGATAGAAAACATGACAGATATTTATTTTCTGAGTGTGTTTACATATCAGGAACATGCTTTATGGAACAACAAGCTTGAAGACAGATTTACAAACAATGTGGTGCTCATATATTTTTTTCAGCTTTTTGTGACATTAGTGGAAGTTAGATGAGAGGCAGTTTCTCCCTTGATTATAATCTTAGTTTGCAGAACTACCCTAGAAACTGAGAGTATCGTTAACCAGCATTCCAAAACACTTTTAAGAATGGTGACACATAGTTTTTCACTGAAAAGAAAAACAGTCTGAAATAATAGAAAGAAATTTAATATGCTGCTAAAGATATGTAGCCCAACAAAGGAAAGTCAAAGAACTGCTTACATAATCTATTGACAGGTATCTATTATATTCCTCTCGATATCTGACCACAAAACTTGGAACAAAGAGGAAGATGGTATCCTTCAAATATTTTTGGGGACTGATTTAGTTTAATATTTCTATTACTGATATGACACAAAAGAGAAATAATCAATATCTTTAAAAAATCAGCAAAAATACCATATTTAAAACTGGGCTGGATTTTAAGAGATAAAGGAAATAGAATCAATAAATTAGGTGCAGGTCTCTCACTTTTAAAGACTAATAAGAATTTATCAGATAAACTGAAATTTCACATTCTAAAATGTAAGCAGGACAAGAAATATGTGAACATTTTAACTGATCAGAAAATAACCATGATTCAGGGGTATTAGGCAGTTATGGAAAGGACAAATTTAAACCTGGAATGAATTCTAGTACATATATTGAAGTATTCTGATTGCAGTATATTATGTTTTCTGAAGCTTGTATTTAATAATTTATTTTTAGGAGCAATAACTGCCATTCAAAAGTTTAAGAAGCCATATGTGAAATGTGGCAGCCCCTGCTCAAAACTCCCCTGCTCATTCTGCTCAAAACTAACTGATGAACACATCGACTGTATGTCATTAAGATTGTTCAATCTTCATAACAAACTATTTTCTTTAGTTTTTTTTTGCTCTTGTTTACTTCTTGCTATATTAGAGGCTTGAACTCGAATTCTTAATTTATATGCTTTAATTCTTATTATGTTCTCTACTGTATCATGGACTGGAGTGTATGTCATACAGTAGGATAAGTCAGCATATTTTCCCTGAATCATTTGTAATACATTTATCCCCAGAGTCCCCTCATCTTCTCAGTAATTGCTTTGTAACAATATTCCAAAAGGCCATGCTGTGTGGAGTAAGACTTTTGTTATCAAGACCAAAAGCCACCTTTTCTTTGTCTTTCTTTCTATGGTAGCACTGTAGTTCAGGCAAGAAAAAAACTCAATTCTCATAGAAATATTTAAAAGACAGAAGGAACTTTCTTTTATCAAAGCCCTTTTAGCCCTGTAGTTATTAAATAAAGTAGTGGTATTCACAATAACAGACTACTCCTTGTATTCAGCTAACATCACATTCATCAAGCCTGGGCCTATCACAAGCATTTTCTCTGAACTTGTCTTTGTTGCAGCTTTCTTTTTAGCATATTTATCTATGAAAGCATTTGTGTAATAACCATATAGATGTTATTCAGCTTGCTTTAGTTTTGTTAAACTTGGAGTATAATATTCTTGTATTTTGGGTGTAATGTTTAACTTGTGGTATTGTATTTTTAAATTTTAACAAGCACCATTAAAATTTTTTATGTAGATAGTAATAGCAAGTAGTTGTCCTTTGTGCTGGACCCTAGGACAAAGACAAGGCTAAAGGAATGCAGGCATACAGTGACAGCGGAAACTGTTAGCAGAGGATGACACTGGAATTCTATCAAAGTCATCAGTAGCCGTATATTTTAAACTAAGAGAGTAGATCAGACTAGGTATAAGGAAGAAAGTTTTTACTATGAGAATGGTGAATAGATTGCCCAGAAAGGTGGTAGATGCCCCATGCAGGGAAACATTCAAGGTCAGGTTGAATGGGGCTCTGAGCAACCTGATCTGGTTGAAGATGTCCCTGCTCACTGCAGGAAGTTTGGATTAGATTACTTTTAAAGGTCCCTTCCAAGTCAAACTATTCTATCATTCTGATTCTAAGAAAGAAGGTGTGAAGAAGGTGTGAAACATGCAAATTAAACAATAGAAATAATCCTAAGCAAACCCGAAGGTGAGGAAGAGAAAAAACTTGAATATTAATGTCTTCTTACTACCAAAAGGGAACGAACTTACCTCTGTACACATCATGCTTGGGATGCTGACAACTTGTTGCAATTGTCTCCTCCCTGCAGAACTCTTGACATTAAGATCCAGAACAGCAGTGAAAAGCTGCACAATGCCAACAAAAAAGGTGATGATATTAGATATTATATTTTTTGTATAAGAACTTGAAATTTTAGTATTGTTAATGAAATTTCTTTAGACAATAATTTAGACAGCAAGTGTTTGCATCATTGTAACTGGGTTAATACAACTGTTGTATTTTGGTTACATTAGTAAATATTTCTTAAAAACTAGTAATAAATTTTTGACTTCACTTCAAAGTGAAGTATTTACCTTTTTGCACATCACTGTTTAAACAAAGGGAATACAAGAACTGAAGTGAGCCAAATGCACATATCAAATACATCCAAAAAGTTATGTTAATCTTCTTTAAAAGTTCTCTGAGAGGCAATATATTAGAGATGATGAGGGATTAGCTGAATTAGAAAACTGGAAGGAAGAGTAAAAATAATAAGGAAAAAATTCATCAGTCCTTGAGACAGAATGCTGCCACTAAAACCTCTTAAAACTGTTTGATGACACCTGTGATTAAAGTCGCTTACATAAACAGCATTTTCCATTCCTCCTGCAAACTTCAGAGTCTACTTGACCATTTCTAAAATTTAATTCTAATTCCACAGGAAGCAATATCCTTGTATTTGTGCATTTTGCTTTCACAACAGTATTGCTATGCATTGCCATGGTCACCCATTTAGAAGTACCACAAATATCAAATTTGTGTACATATGTAGCAAAGCTGGAACTAATGCAAAAAATAAAAAATAATGAAAGAATTTACTTGGTAGGGGATGAGAGTGGCAAAGGAGGAAGAACCAGAGAAAAGAAACAGAGGAAATAGGGAATATAAGGAGTAGAAAATTATGTGATCTGTGCTGTTTGATGGTCCTTTTAAAGAAGCTCTGTATCTGAATACAGCAGTTTGGAACAGGACAGTAAATCCACTGTTCCATTCTGCATATGTCTGACCTAGTTCCAGTGTATGGAGGGACCTGGCATGGATGAATGATTAGGACAGAGACCATGAAGCACTACAGAAGATCAGAAAACCTGCCAACACTAAAAACAAAGTAAGAACTGTAAATGGGCAATATACGGGTCAGAAAAACTACCCATCAGGACATGATGAAGATTAAGTATTTTAAAGCTACACTCATTGCTTCTTGGAGAGGTTACTTGGAAACTCACTTAGGAAAAAATATCTAATTTAATCCTGAAAAGTGCTAGTTCAATATGTTAGAATATAAAAGCCACCTCGCATTAGAAAAAAAAAAGAAGTACATAAACTCAGCTTTCTTGTAGCTGGGAAGGCCAAAATTTCTACTTTTGAGCTTTGAAGATGAAGAGATGCATTAGAAAGAAGTTAAACTTCTCATCTGAAAGAATAAAATGCTTATTCATTGCAACCTGGCAGAAGGATGCAATATTAAAAGCTCAGGGCAAATTTAGATTGCCATTCAAAATGGCCTTTGAAACATTCAAAATGGCCTTTGAAAAAAACACATAAAGCATAAAGAAGGAACTAATTCCTCAGTATGATTAGAGAGAAGCCTACAAGAGGCTATTAGTGGATAAAAGGTACCCTTCAAAAGTAGAAACCATATCAAAATGAGTAGAATAGAAAAGAACCTTTTAGAGATTTTGAGAAGCAAATGCTCAAGGCATTAAAACTAATAATAAAATGTTTCAATTCATAAAAAGCAAACAGCTTTCTACAAGCTAGCACTAAACCAGTGTATAGTTGAGATAAAAAGTAGTGCAAATAACAAAAACCATCCTCAGGAAGACAATTTCAGTGTTTACTACAGAGAATTGTAAGGAGTTTCTGCAGCAGAGAAAAGAGAAGAATCCTGAGGAATTTCCTCAGAAAGAAGGGTCAGTAGAAGGTATTCAAAACTACTAATTCAAATAATAGTAATTTGCTACCACTTGAATATATTCACTGAAAAAATGCTCCAGGAACATGAACTCACTGAAGTACAAACTGTGATGCACAATATACCTTTTAAATTAGCTTCAAAGTCAGAACAACAACATTTTGTAAAAAAATAAGGGTTCATAAAGATCTCCTGATGGTTTCTGGAGAATTATAGACCAGCAATTTCTATTTGAAGCTAACTCACAGTCCTAGAAAAAGAAATGAAATTAGAAGACACATGAATGAAGATTTCATTTTCAGATCTAAAGTTACCTATAAGACCTTCCAGAAAGATTTCACAATACTGATCCACTGGAGAAAAAAAATCACTGAAATGGAATGTAGATTGTGATAGTTAAGCATGTGAGAAACAGGCAAGATCTTGGAAAAGCCTGTCATGCAAAGTTGGTCCATCTTTCAACCTGCATTAGAACCAGTGCCACAAGAAAAGCTCAAAAAGTATTAGTAACTGGATATTCCTTATTGAGAGGCACTGAAGCACTCACTTGCCATACAGACAATTTCTCTTGAGATCTTTTGTGCCAACTAGGAGCTCACCTTCGTGATGCCACTGATAGTCTGCTGAGGCTGGTGAGACTCAACCCTACTACTGTTTTTAGGGTCCCATGATACCGTGACAAGGCAACTTAGGACGGCCAAAAGACACTATATGTCCCTTGAAGCAATGTTAAAAGGATCTGGAGCATTGATGATGTTCCCCTGTGTCCTACCAGTCAGAGGAAGAGATTTAGGAAGGAGATGAATTGAACAGCAGAATGCCTGACTGTATGATGGGTGCCATACTCAAGTTTTTAGCTTCTATGATCATGGATTTATGCTTGAGAAGGTGTTCTGTTGGGAGCAGGTGGAATTCACCTGGCGAAGTGGGGCAAGAGGGTCTCCAGCAACAGCTGGCCAGACTCAGATGGAGAGCTTTAAGCTAAGAATATCAGGGTGATGGGGTGGAGATTTAAATAAGAGAGAAAAGCCAGTGACTGCTGATGTGTTAGGATCCAACAGGGAATCCCCACCGGTGAAATGTCACAGAGGAATTAGGGTGTGTTCCTTTAAAAATGTGACAGGGTTGTTGACACAGGAGACATATGACAAAGATTTATAGAAGCACAGAAACTGGAGACAATAGAGACAATTGAGAATGGAGGGAATGACCAGTTGCTGCTTGTCACAAATTTAAAAAGTGTACTCCTTTTAAAACACACAAAATGAAACAAAATACTGTTTGTGCATGACAAGAGCATTTTCATGGACTCTTACTGAGCCTACAGGTAGAGATGAGTTCCAAAAAAGATAAGACTAATCAATCAGAATAACATAACAAAAACATCTGGGCCAGAATTTCCTTCCAGATATTATATTTTCCAAATATATGGTAGCAAAAGCATCACATCATATATGCCCTGTTCCTTGTACACTTTCTCTAAGCATCTATTACTAGCTACTAAAGAGAAAGAGTACTGGCCTAAAAAAACCTTTGCTCTGACTTGACATAATTATTTTGATGATACAATAACCAACAACACTAAGACAATAAGATAATAGGCAAGAAGACAGTAATTTTTTTCACACAGCAAAAGAAGGCTGGGGGTTGACCTCACTGATCTTTACAGCTTCTCTGAGAAGGGAAGATGAGAGGGAGTAGCTGATCTCTTTGCCCTGGTATTTATTGATAGGATGTATTGGAATCATTTTATGCTGCATCACAGAAGGTTCAGGCTGGACATTACAAAAAATTTGTTTACTGACAGGGTGGCCAAACACTGGAACAGGCTTCCTAGAGAGTGGTTGATATCCCAAACTTGTCAGTGGATAGGAGGCAATTATACAATACCCTTAATAATATGCTTTAATCTTTAGTCAGGACTAGATGATTGTTGTAGGTCCCTTCCAACTGAGCTATTGTATGGCATTCTATCCTATTCTAGTCTAGTCTAGTCTAGTCTAGTCTAGTCTAGTCTAGTCTAGTCTATTCTATTCTAAATATTTCTGGAGAATTTTCAAAAAAACATTCAGAAAACTAACTCTAAGTACTAGAAGCAGGAATTCCTATTAGCTCTTCTACTGGAAGCTATTTGCTCTGAATTCACTGCTGAGATTAAAAACAAGTTGTGTAATTCCTTATTTTTTCACAGCTTTTTTTTTTTTTAATAATTAAGATGTTGTACATGTGTTAGTTTTCTAACATAGAAACTACACCCAACTCCATTGCTTTTAACTTGAATGAATTATGGAGAAATCCATGAATTCAAAATGACAGAATTCTTGCAGGATCAAAGAATTCTATTTTGTGCTCACATTTAGAAGCTCCTTCCTTACTTTGACAAAAGGTCTATGTAGAAAGGCTTTTTGGAGGGAAAAAAGTTTTGTGCAAAGGTGGGTGGGAATTTGTAAAGTATTTTTGTACTACTAAATTACTAATACCATGCTTCAAACTTTAAAATATCCAGTTTGAAAAGGGAATTGAAATATTTTCTAAACTCATCAATTCAAGACCCTGTGTTGTTAAGAAAATCCCAATGAAGCTATGTGCCTTGGCTAGCAAACAATTTTGATGTTTATATGAACGTAAACATAAATTCTTCCTTATTGCCCAAACTGCTTTCACAAAACCTTTTACTAGAAGTTGTGTAAGGTCTAATGTGAAAAGAACTGGGCACAATTCATCTGTCATTTTTATGTGTAAGATACAGGAAAACATGAAAAAAAGGAAAACCTATTAACCTCTACTGAGTCTCAGATGGGTCTAAAGTGGACTGTTTCCAAGTTCATTGTACTTAGACTTTGTACAGACTACAGGTTGCTGTATGAAGTATTATAAGAAATTATTATGACCATGGTCTTTCAGAGCTTTTGAAGAAAAGAGAAAAGCTTACTCTGACTTAAACTGTACTTGAGCAATTTGACTTTGTTGTAATAGTAACAGAACTTCATTTACTATATTTTTGTGTATTCATATTGTCTAGAATCTACCTGGAATTTCTATTTGCAATTTTTTAAAAGCATGAAAATGAAATGATGATATACCAGCCTACCATCAAGGTTTCTTACTTCAGACATACTGGAAGAAGCATCCAAAGACTCAGTTTCTGTTACTTTATAGAAAGACATTTTCATTATCTTTGGTTGCTTTTAGACACATTAACCCAGACAAACAGTGTGAGATGAAGCTGAGAAATAATATTGTATTTTCTCTTTCCTCATGATCATACCAGTAATGAACTCAAAGCCTTGTTATTATTTTTTGGGATTGTAGATGTTTCTGCTGACAAAACCAATCTACAATCTGCCTCTTTTTGATGCTCTCCAAGGAAGTTTTTTTGTGTAAGTTAGGGCTAAGCATTATGAGGTTTGATACTCCAGTGGAGAAACTTTGCAATGAGTCAGACAGCTAACAGGAAATGTAAACCCCAGCTAGGAAGTTTGCATGGCATAAAGTCACTTAAATATGTTATATGTCTGGAAGCATAGCCCAAATACCATCCTTTTGCAAAGCCAAACTTTTATTTGCTGCCCAAACCTGGTAAAAATGTTTCCCTAGCCACACTGTCTTGAGTGGAGCAAATGTGTGTGTGCCTATAAACTGCACCAGATGTGAAAAGATTTGTCAAAAGCCAATGATCTCAAACAACTGCATTGTTTAACGACAGAAGTTTTGCAGAATATATTATGCTGGTGCTGTGATACAAGAAGGATTTCTTAATGCAGAAAATGTGTCTCAGAAATACCTAGAATATTTTCTGCTAATATATTAGGTGGTCAAAAATCAAACCTGAGCCTTATATTAATTTAATGCGTTGCTGTAGCTGGGACTAGAAGGTTTCAAGGTGATACATCTTCTAATGATTGAAACATCATTCCTGCTCTTTTGCCTTTCTCCCTACTCTATTTTACCAGGTGCTCCACTTAGATGAAGTGTCTTGAAATCTATAGAGAACATTTCCTTAGCCACTATATGCACTTTTTCATACACTTTAGAAATATTACAACAGCACCAAGGTGTCAGTAAAGTGTGAAGACAGCACTGAAAATGAGGAAAATAGGCCATTGAGAGATTTATAAAAACATTTTAACAGAAAAAGCTGGAGATAGACTTTTGATTTTGTTTTATTTTGCAACTCTTTGCAGATATCTGTTTTGATCTGGCCTTGAGGATATATTTAACAAAGAGGATTTCTCTAGAAAAGGTAAAATGTTACTTTCCAACAACCCTTGGATAGAAGATTTTGGAGAAAAAATGTTGATATCTTCCAGTTTCTTAATCCTAATTAAGTAGTGAGGATACCTTGTGCTTCAAATTGTTGCCACACTAGTAAAGGCAATATGGCAGAGGGCAAGTACTAGCAAATACACTAAAGTAAAATAATACGGCGTCATGGTGTGACACTGGCCAAATGCCAGGCACCCATGAAAGCCACTCACTCACCCTCTGCTGCTACTGCTGGACAGAGAAGAGAAAAATTTAATGGAGGGTTCATGAGTTGAGATAAGGACTGGGAGAAAACACTCCAAGGGCAAAATACGCTCAACTTAGAGATACAAAGTGAGTTTATTACTAACAAAATCAGAGGAGGAAAATGACAAGCAAAATAAGCCCTTAAAAACACCTTTTCTTCACCCAGCCCCTCCTGCTTCCCATCAACAGTGCAGGAAGACAGGGGGTAGGGATTTGGTCTGTTTGTCCCCCAAGGTTTTCTTCCACTGTGCAGGGAGAGAGTCCTTCCCCTGCTGCACTGTGGGGTCCCTCCCACGGGAGACAGTTCTCCGTGAAATTCCCCAACACGGGCCCAGTCTCACGAGCAGCAATCCTCCCAAAACTGCTGTGGCCTGGGTCACTCTTCCACGGGGTGCAGTCCTCCAAGGACAGGCTGCTCCAGCCTAGAAGCAAGGGCCCTCTCTCTCCACTGGGTCTTCCACTGGATCACAGCCTCCTCCAGGCATCCACCTGCTCCCTGCCCCCTGGGCTACAGGTGGATCTCTGAATCCACCATGTATCCCCATGGGCTGCAGGGACACAGCTGCTTCACCATGGTCATCACCATGGCCTACAGAGGAATCTCGGCTCTGGTGTCTGGAGCACCTCCTCCCCATCCTTCTCCAGTGACCTTGGTGTTTCCGTGTTGTGTCCTTCGCATGTTCTCAGCTCCTCCTCTTCTCTGGCTGGAATTAGAACTGCACCACTACCTTTGTTTTGATTTCTTCTTAAACATGTTATCGCAGAGGCGTTATCATCATCTCTAATTGGCCCAGCAGCGGCCAGTGGCACATCCATCTTCAGAGCCATCAGGGACTGCCTCTGCCAGACAAGGTGGAAGTTTCTAGCAGCTTGTCACAGAAACCATCTTTGTGGCCCCCCTACTAACCAAAACCCAGCCCCTGCAAAACCAGCATGTAAGTTAATGGAAAGAAATTGTTGCCAAATACCACCCATACAAAAGAGAGAATACATTTTTCTAAATTTGAAAGTTAATGGACCTTAAGAGAAAGCTGCCTGGTTACTGGCAGTAGAATCATAGAATAATTTAGGTTGGAAAAGACCTTTAAGATCATTGAGTCTAACCATAAATCAAGCACTGCCAAATCCACCACTAAATTGTGTCTTTAACTGCCGCATCTACATACCTCCATTGTTGGTGACTCAACTACTGCCCTAAGCAACCTGTTCCAATGCCTGACAACCCTTTCCATGAAAAAGTGTTTCTCAATATCCAATCAAAACCTCCACAGGCACAACTTCAAGATATTTCCTTGAACCAGTAAATCCTTGCATGCCCCAGCCTGTTGGAGGTTGCCCCAGAGGATGTCCCACCCCAAGTGCAAGACCTTGCACTTGGACTTTTTGAACCTCATGAGGTTTACATGGGCCCTCTGGGTGGCCCTATCGTTCAGGTTTGTCATCTGCAACAGTCAGCTTAGTATTGTCTGCAAACTTGCTGAGGGGGAATTTGCTGTCACTGTCTATGTCACTGATGAACAGTATTGGTCCCAATTGAAGGAGGACACCACTCATGTCCATCTGGACATTGAACTAGTCCTTCCAACTAAGACGTCTCTCTCCAGTTTGGAGTAGAGGATTCTGTGGGGAACATCAAAGGCTTTTCAGTCATCCAGATGGATGACATTTGTAGCTCTTCCCTTTTCCACTGATATAGTCACTCTCACAGAAGTCCTCTAGGCTGGCCAGGCAAGATTTTTCCCTGGTTAAGCCATGCTGGATGTCCAAAGGGCATTCAAGGAGAACTGGGAAAAATCAGATATTCCAGGACAACTTTTATATTAGTCTTTCTTAAGCCTGTTTTTCCATCTTTGATACTGCTCTAAGTTTTGCACATGTATAAAGATGCTTAGAAATCTGAAAACAGTAGCCACTTTCATAACTGACAGCTTGTTGTTGAAATAGATCAATATTTTCCATGTACAGGGCTTCCACAGTGGGTCAATGTAATTCAAGTCCTGAGATAAATGACATCTAAAATAGGGTTCCAGAATAACTAATTTATTGGCAAAATAATGTATAGAATTGTATAATCATAAACATCTGCTCTGCTTAATGACATTAGCATTATCCCAGCCAAAGTAAATGATACTAGATGGGCTTGTACTGAAGGCTATTCAAGTACAGATCTGTTATAACTCTCTAGCCTAGACACTAAGCATGGTTTAAGCAAATCTTTTTGTGTGTTTTTACAGGTTGGAAATACCCACAACAAGAAGATAGCAGATTTAATTTAAGTGACTTCCCTATCAGTTCTTCAATGGAGTAGAGGTTGCTTCCTAACTCATGTATTATCAAGTTGTAAGTGTTGTAACTTCATCCATAAGAACAAGTCTAGAGTAGTCTATAACATGTATTTGATACATAATTCATCAAGCATTAGTGTTTATCATCACAGAAAACAATACTCACAGAAGTGATTGTCATAGCAATTAATTGTCAGCATTTATATTTAGAGGTGAAGCAGGCTTGTCATCTGTGAAACTTTTTCACATCAGAACTCTGCATCAGATTCCTGAGGTATTAATTCTACGGTTTCAGTTTAATTAAAGTCAGTGCAATGGGTCTTTTTGTTTGTGTCTGCTGTGTTCAATCAGTGACATCAACCAGTGTCTGTACAACCTAGATTTTTGATTAGTAATGGATCGAGACTGTTCAATATACTTTCACTGCCATAAGGGAGAATTAGATATTTACTTTGTCATTTATGATTCATACAAGAATTACAAGTATTACAAGAATTCGATTTTATAGCTAGTCTTGTTTTATCTCATTGTCAGGTGATCCCAGTGTTCCATAATTTTGCTTACTTAATTAAAGAATATGCTCAACTCTTCCTGAGAATATTATTGAGCATTTAAATAAACCCATTTCTTGATAATCTGGATGGCTTGACTTCCTTCTAGACATGCATGAGTTTGCCAGCATTCTACTTGTACATGTAAAATTTCAGATATTGCACAGTGACGGGTCCAATTACCCAGAAAAAAAGTTGTATTTTGAGATTATGATTTTACTCCATGAAAAAAAAAAAAAAGCACCTGGGTATCTGACAAGAAGATCTCACAGAGAGTTTAGATATGTGTCTTTCATCAGATTTAATTAGATTGAACAGAAATATTGAAGTGTGTTTTTGCATATTTTCTTTTCAAATAAAGTGCCAAATCTGAAGACAGAATTATTGTCTTCTCTAGAAATTGTTTATCTTTCTAAAAACTAGATATGATTATGTTCATTTTAAAACCTTAGGATATAAGACTTAGTGGTGTCTTCATTGCTTCATGCAGACTTGAATATCAATCAGATGTGATGTGTGCAATGTAATTTTTGTACCTTAGTCTAGGGCACAGCATTGTCTCAGCTTCTCAGAACAGATTCACATTTGGTGCTGCCATAAACATACTGCATCATCTATCAAAATATGCAGTTCACCCCAAAGTGTCCCATATATAAAATACAGGAGAGAGATCTTACAGACTATCTTTGACATACCTTAGCAAAATTCTGGAAATAATTTTGCTTTTTTTGCTGGCACTACCATTCATTAGAAAAACACACTGCTCTGCAAAACACTGTAAACCAAGGAAAGGAAGCTGAAGCTAACCAGCAGCTACAGGGAGAGTGGCTTTGTGCATTCTGTCTGCCTCTGCTGTGGAGCCACTTGAGAAACAAATGCTTCACTATGTACGCTGAAAACCTCAGAAACCACAAATGATGTATGCAGACCTCAAATCATTCACTGTGAAAGAGAAAGATCCTAGCATTTTAGTGTTTAGGGTTTTAGTTTCTTGGTTTGATTAATTTTTTTTAAGTGTTTCTTTACTGTACTGCTGTACAAAGAAGGATCAGAAAGCTCATGTTTGCTACAGCTCTTTAGCACATGTTTGGTACATATTTCTTGTCATACATCTGGACTGAAAAACCTGACATTCACTGGGGAAAAATGAGCAAGTGAAGTTAGTGGACATGAAGCAAATTATTTTATTATAAGAAAAAACTTTATTTCAGAATCAGATATTCAGAATTAGGGTTTTTTTGTACCATCCTCTTATATCTAATGGATAAATGTAAAAGTGTAAATAGCACCAAAGTGTAGCTTTTAAATTCTGATTTCAGCTGAAATAATTGTTCCTGAAAGAATTTTGTCAGTGGGTTGTAGTTTTTTTCTGTTTGTTTCTTTGTTTATGGGCAAGTTTTGAGGTGGTTTTAGGATTCTCAGAATGAAAGTTTTCCATTTTTGTTTACAATGAATACACAAAAATATTTTATGCAGTGGACATGAGGGATTTTCTTCTGTCTTAAAGCAGCTATTAGCCTATGTTCAAAACAAATATATATATATAGCTGTTTTATTGTCCATTGTTTTCCAACAGTTCTTAAAACTATAGGTATTACTCACATGTTTGGAGTATTTTAGAATAATCAGTATTGCATGAAAAAACCCATATTTTCATTGATATTTTCTCCTTCCACAATTTTCTAATTTTAAGCAAGTAAATGATAGCATCTCTATTTTAAATTTCTGGTGCAGAGTGGGTACCTATACCCTCAGTAATTCTAAAGGCATCACTGAAGACTGGAAAATAGGAAGTGAAGTAAAAATACCTTCTGGAGAACTGGTAAGAAATGAATATTTATGAATAAAGTTTTGCAGCACCATTACTGTGATTACTTGAAACAAACAAGGCTGTTCAAGAATTACTCTAAAAAAACCAAACTAGTGTCCATTCAGAAGCATTAGTTTTGCTCATCTGTATTTTCTATCTAATTTCCTAAGATCTTTCTGTGTAATAGACAGATAATGTTAATGCTGAGCAATTTAACACACATCTGTTTATGAGAGGTTCTGGAGGAAATGTGTATGAAATAGCCATACCATGAGTCAGTGAAATCTTACAGTTTATATGTATCAGTTAGGCCTGGGAAATCTGAACATATCACTGAAGAATGGAAACTAGACCTGCAGCTAAACTGCAAGTGTTTTAACAGGTAGATGAAAATCCACTCTCAGAGAAGTGGCAAAGCCTAAAGGCAAATCATAGTCTAACTGGATAAATGTAACTTGATTGTATCTGGCACAGCCCAGTGCTGGAACAGTACATAATAGTCTCTCATCTAAGTAATTTCACAAGTAGCTGAAAAATAATAGCAGGGAAATCTCGTCAGCTCACTGCTTAGCACCAAGTCCGTCTCTCCTGGTGATCAAAGTTACAAAAATGAGGAAGAGATTTTTTTTTTTCCCTAATTTGAAGCAGCAAGGATACTTTGTGTATAAATAAACATGACAGGGAGTGGATGACAGGAATTGTGTCCTCCTGTTAATTGTTCTGTGCATTAGCATGATTTCCCTTCCTGTTTTGCTGGAAGTTTCTTCTTGGGAATGATTAGGGGAATTCTTCCTATGTGAGTATCTGAGTAGTTCTGTAACTGTTGGGGAAAAAAGTCATTACTGGGAAAAAAAAATCATTACAGGGACAAGTAATTTGCTGTTTTATGGTACTGACCTAGCTTATCCTTCCTAAGGAAAAAAAGCTGCTCTCATGTCATTATTCTTCCATTGTCACAGAAGATATGGTAATAAGGTGATGAATATCAGCAGTCTTTAAACTTTATTTAAGGAGGAATAATTATATGATTTTCTTTCCTCTTGTGGTGCAGTAGTTGAAGAAGAGCTGATACCAACATTCTGAACTGACGAAGCAATACAAGTTCTTTCCAGATAAGCACATTTTCCTAAGAATTAGCTTATGTCTGCCTTAAATATTTAGTTCTTTTCAACACTCTAAACCCAGTAATTGGATCAATTATGAGAAAAGAGAAGGAAAAGGTAATTTCATTTTAATCAGAATGATTCCCCAGTACCCTATTATCTAAAGGCACAGTGCTCTCCCACGGTAAAAGCATCTGCCAGGGCAGGACTCAGGAATGTCTTGGCTCTGCTTGAACTCTGGAGGACACATCTCCTTTTCACTGGTTGCCAGGTCAGCCTAGCTCATGGAACATGACCCCCTGGGCTGTCATATTCTTGATTATTTGCTCTTCCACAGGGCTGGAGGAATAAAAAAAAAAAAAAAATAGAAGAAAGGGTTGAAAGGATTTCTGGAACAAAAAAGCAATATATTCTACAATTGAAGTCAAGCTTTCTTAGATCATGTGCCAAAAAACGCATAGTAACATGAAAGACCAAATATGATGAGATTAGCGTCTTCAAAAAGACTGATCAAATTGCTCATTAAGTGTAATGTATGGTGTAATAGCAATACACTATGGTAAAACAAAAGGAATTCAGTATTACTTTGCATATCTAATCAAGATATTTTCAAAACATTTCTACATTTAGACTGAAAATATTTCCTGTAAAAAATCACTAATACTTTTACAAGTTATTAAACTTTTTACTTGGCAAAATCCTCATTTCATTTTTATTAAGAATCATTTTCATAAAGGTTGGAAAAGACCTCTAAGATCATCAAGTCCAACTGTAAAGCTAGCAAGTACTCCACTGAACCATGTCAGTAAGTGCCACATCTACATGTCTTTTAAATACATCCAGGAATGGTGATTCAGTCACTTCCCTGGGCAGCCTCTTTCAGTGCTTGACAACAATTTTGGTGGAGTAATGTTTACTAATATCCATCTAAACCTCCCCTGGTGCAACTTGAGGCTATTTCCTCTTGGTCTGTGACTTGTTACGTGGAATAAGAGACCAACTCTCCACTCATTATAATCTCCTTTCAGGTAGTTATTGAGAGCAATAAGGTCTCCCCTGAGCATCCTTTTCTCCAGGCTAAACAACTCCAGTTCCCTCAGCAGCTCATCATAAGATCTGTACTCTAGACCCTTCACCTCCTTTCCTAAGTTGATCCTGACCAGGCCTGTTCACACGGTTGTTCTTATTGCACCTAATTTTTAAAATAAAATTCAATCCAGACTTTCTTTTTAATATTTGTTCAAAATATTTTTGTTGACTTGTTGGTTAATCAAAACTATCAATTGCCCACCTGATATGAACTAGATAACACAAGTTACTAATAAGCTAATAATAATACCTAAATGGTATTATTATATTTGCACAAAAGGAGTATCTAACAATATACCTTATGTTAAAATTGGTTTTGCTCTCAGAAAACACATTAAATGATTTTGTGGCTAAGTGGTCTTCTATTCCTGTTCTAGTCTCATTGCTTGACATTGTGTAAGTCACTTAAGCTTCTTTTTTCTTCATGTCCAGCCTGTGAAGTGACCAGTATGCATGTTTCCATTCTACATTCCTTTTAGTGCAAGGGCATTAGTTCATTGTATTTTTCTACATCTAAGACCATGGAGGTTCCTGGTCTAAGCTACATAATCGGAATGCAGACATATGGCAGCAATGATACATGAAACCTTTCCTTCTGACTTGAAAGAGATCTGAGAATGACCTCATCAAATCAGACCTTTATTTAACTATTCCCCCAAATCCGTAAATCTTTACCAATGTATTATATATGATCATGGAAACAGGAATTACATTCGAATTCAGTGTCTGTTGGCTGTATTGAATAAATCTCAGATTTGTGTGAAAAGGCTTGTGAGCCACTGGAAACAGTTGGAGACTTCAAGCAAGTAACTTACTTTTTCCTGAAATCTGCCAAGTATGACACAACTGCATTTATTCTTCTAATGGGAATCCTCTTTAATAAATGCCGGATTACTAGAATGTAATTTGTGATCATATTAACATGATTACAGCTCTCAGAATCCCGGTGGAGCCTCTAGAAATATTATTAGGATTGTCAGTAGAAAGGAGTGTATGGTTTAAAAGGTTCTAAACTAATCATGCACTTATTAGTTATGGCCAAATTCCTGCTAATTCCCAGATGAGGGAGAAAACAAACCAGAACTAATTACTACAGTTGTGCACAAAGGAGAAGGTGTCTGTACTAGAAAAAGTAGAATAAAATAGCTCTCATGCCTATAATTACTTCTTCCATTATGTCATTTTGAATTATTACAGGAAAAAAATAATGGTAGCATAGTAATATGAGGTGCTGATGGGCTACAGAAATATAAAATGGGTATCAAGACAGCAGCTGCAGAATGTTACTCTGTGAAATAATTTTTACAGTTAGTAGAAATAGATTTATGAATCCATATAGCAGGACAAATAGGTGTAGCTCTGACTTGAAAATAAGCAGATTCAGTAGCACTAAGACTCTGATGATTTCAATGTTCCGTCTTTTTACTTTAAAAAATGTCAGAATGACAAGTATTTTTCTTTCAGAATATGAAAAAAATGTTTACCACAGAAATAAATGTTAAAGGGAAAACACTCTTTTCAGAGGCCATCCTGATAACTTTCTATATGGTAATGCTGCTTTTTAAAACCGGAATCTATCTTACATTTTAATAAAATTATGACACTTTAATAGGGATTATGTAATAATAAAATCTAGTAATTTAGATTTTCCAGGAAGACCATTCTTAAAATTTAGAGTAATGTGCTGTTCCCAGCCAGGACAGCATTAATTTTTTGCAGTAGTCAAGAGGGGTCATGGTTAAGACCCAGAAGTTATTCTATACCACCTTACATCATTGCCAGGGGCGGGGGGAAAGGGGTTCTCTTCTGGGGATAAGAGGCCCTGTCCAGTAGAGAAAACATGGTGGAGGAAGCCATCTGGTATTGTGTGTTGTTGGGTTTATTTTCCCATGTGAATTGTTTCTTATAACCTTTGTTATTAATATTGTTGTTGTTAATTTTCTTTTCTTCTTGCAGTTTCCAGTAAATTGTTCTTAACCTGTGATCTTTGCCTTTTGTGCCTCCAGTTGGAGGGGGAAGGGGCAGTGGCACATGGTTTTAGTAGGAATACTAAATTGAAGGATATCATTCCTAAACCACGACAATCTATCTGAAAGAAATTCCTCTTGATTTTATTCTGTGCTGTATATGTTTGATATTAGATAATTATTCAGGTCTATAGTTCAAGAAAGTTCTGAAATGAGGCCCTTCATCTGTACTATAAAATCATTGCAAAAAAGAGCATCTTCATCACAAACCATCTAGATCATCTCTGTCCCTAATATCCTATGGCTTTGTGTTTTACTTTCTGCCCCAAGAAATGTAGATATGAAACTACCTCAAAACCTCCACTTGAGAGCTGCACATATCATTATCTTTATTTCAATAACAGTCTGTGGTCTGATGTCTGAATTATTTCAACAGGAGGAGAATGGGAGTCTTTTAGGTATCTCAAAAAAGAAAGATAGCTGCAAAGTTCAATCAATTAAGCATACAGTGCTCTCTCCAGTCCCTTATTTGGCCCCAGTGTCACAATTTCTGCTGATAAGATTCCTACATCAGATGTTCCTATGCTTTTCTCACTTCCAGGAATCAACTTCATATATGACTTTACGACCCTGATGAACAGGAAAAGTGTATATCAGAGAAAATGGTAGTGGTGACTTTCTTTTATCCGGTACTTGATCAGTGTTTATTCCGAATATCGCTGCTTTGGATTCAATTCCATTCTTAGGATTTCATTCCATCTGGAGCTGAGGCCTCATCTGCTGATTTCATTTTAAAAATGATATGCATCCATCTTACAACCTGCCACTGAGGTAGAGTAATTGAGCTTGTTAATATATCCCTTGGGGAAGATTAGAGTGAAACAACATTGCACAATCAGTGTGTGTGTATAGATAAACACACACGTACTTTAGAACAATTTGGTTGCAGTGGAAAGGAGATATGTAGTTGTTTTGGTTATTAGCTATAATAAAATAACAGTATAGAAGTATGAAAATATCATTTAGGAAAAAAAATAAGGAAAAGAAAGAGAAAGAAAGGATAAGAGTAGACAGAGGAGAGGAAAGATATCACTACCCATGGATCCAGCAACAAGGGATTTAGATGTCCATGGGTCACAGTCTTGATCTATCAGGTGTGAGGGAAGCCCTGGGAAACAAAGAATTCAACAGCTTAATATACTTCCAGGTTCAGGTGAGAAAACCCAGGTACCTCCACTAGCGGAGGAGTGAGGGGAGCTTTAACGACATGGATCATGTGCAGTCCTCTCGTGGAAGGCCCCAGAAATTAGTCTGGGGGTGCTGTGGTGGTCATTGATGGTCACAAAAGCCATTTGTCCTATAAATTGGGGTGATAAGCATATGAGCACTTGCTTCTTTCTCCACAGTTTGCCACAGTGGGAAATTTTGTCTAGATGCATTAACCAGGATGTGCTAACCAGATCTTGCCTCCAGGCCTGGAATTAGCATCTTCCTGTTGAAAACTCCTTCCTTATGTGTTTATCTCAGGCTCACTGTGGTGGCTCATCTTATGGCAAGTTCCTTTTGTGCCCCTGACAGTGTTTGAGACAAGCAATTGTGCTCTCTAAGTCCTTACACCATTCTGTGGATCTAACACTGTCTTCCAAGGACTTTTCATCAGTTCACGGTTTGTCCACCAGGGGTGATGCATATGTAGTGAAGGAAGGATAGAAAAAACGAAAGACAGAAGAAGATAGATAAAGCAACTCACTGTCCAATACAATGGGATTACCAAAACAAAAAATAAAACAGTAACCATTAGAAGAACAACCACAGGATTATTCTAACAACTGATGGGATAAACCAGGATCTGATTATCTAAAATCACATCCCTTAATATTAACAAAGTTGCAAACACAAGTAAAGTTAAAAGTCCCTAGGACACTTTCTAGGAAATGTACTAGTACATCAGATATGTTCAAAAAGCAATACAAGTCTCAGATTTACTTTGCAAAAATCCATTCTGCACAGGAGAATCCCACCATGGTACCATTGCACAGGGAATAGAAGTTGCACTTTGCGATATAATGTCTAATGATCATGTTTGGTTCAACAAATGATTCCAGGTAGAGTTGCATGAGAGCTAGTAAAAGGCTTCCTTGTATTCTATCCATGTCCCATTTTTGTCTATGACTGTTCTTCTTTCTGCTCTAGGAAGGGTGACTCAACCATTTTCCATGTAACATTTTCTTTTGTTTTGTTAGGATTATTCACTTCATTCATTAATATCTCTGAAAAATTTAGCCAAATCGTTAGAAATTCAAAGATTTCCGAAGCAGAACTAGGAAGGTTAACACATGTTTTGACAAATTCTTCCCTTCTATGCTTATCTCAAATTCCTGCTCCAGTGGCTTATCTTATGGCAAGTTGTTTCTGTGTCCTTGACAATGTTTGAGACAGGAAAATGTGCACTTTAAGTCCTTACAATCCAGTGAACAGAACTGATTAGGATTTAAATGTAAGCATGGGCACTAGATCTAATAAGACCAATTAGCATTTACAGGGTGCTCTAGCAACTCACTAAATCAAAAACTGTGGGAACTGAAGTCAGAGATGTCTATAACAAACACACAACATTTATTAGAAGACATAGTTCTCTTTTCTGTAAAGGTTACTGATTTGAACATTTTCAGAAAACTTAAAATATCTGAGTTGAAGCTCCTGCCAACCTGATGATAGAACTTCTCTGTCTTTCGAATTCCAAGAACCTTTTACTCATAAATCTATAATTCAGCATATGAGGCAAAGGGAAGGGGACACTCAAGAATGCAGAATTTTTCTTTGCAGGAACACAAGTTCAAAAGTGTATGGCTCTGTACAGGGTTATAATAATGCAGTTCATAAGTTGCTCATAACTCAATAATCAACACAGCTGAAATTAAACATCTCATTTACAGATGTTTTCTGATAATTATTGCTTTAACAACAGTGGGAGGATCACTGGAAAAATGGCACCCCATCAACTTTAATATATCAGATTTCAAAACTCTACATATAATTGTAAGAAAGTGCATTAAATACTTTAAAAGTGGATGCTGTACTGTCTCCCCAGAAATTCATTATAATCTACTCCAGCTTTAAAACACGCAATTAAGATGGAATAAAATCTCTGCTTGCTCCAGACATACTCAATAGGGAATGCATTAGAATTTTTCTTTTGGTAACACAACCAAGGCAAGACTTTGCATTATTTTAGCTAATTAGATTATTTTCACTAATTGGTTTTGTCTACAATTTATTTTGGGTTTCCTACTGCCACAGACAGCCTTTTGACGATATTCATTAAAATGAGAACCCAGTCAAATGAAACTCTCCATCTTAAACCTTTGATCTCCATCTCCATATTTAATGCTGAAATTTAGGCAATTAACTAAATAAAAAATAAGTATGCAAATAATAACTAAAATACATACTTTTTTTATCTTGTTTGCCATAAAGTGGATTAATTGTAAGCAGTTTTTTTTCTAAATATCAGTGAAGAAATATCAAGCATGGAATGCATAACTTGGAAACAGCAGAAATGCCTTAAAAATAAGTAAACAATATAAAAAAATATTCCATACATAGAAATGAAAATATATATTTTATCTAAAGATCATTTTAATGTTCTGCTTCCTGATTTTCCTTCTGATAATGAAATACACAATATAAGTTTTAATACAGGAAACAGTGCTTCTTAGTTTTTGTCGGATAAAATTAATCCTTCTTTTCAGTTAGCATGCAGAGAAACAGCAACTTAATTTGGCCTATATAAACGGTAGCCTAAAGACTGATACGTTAATTCATAACATACTGAAAAGCATGACATCGGTGTAAGTCCATTTCCTGAGCACATGGATCTCTCCTGGCAATTTTAATTTCTGCCTTTGTGTTTATCTTTGTCCTTGTACACATTCTTCCATGCCCTTTCCAAATCCCTACTTTTAAAAGAAGTATATGATAGTATTAAAAACAAAGCAATTAAATTAAAATAAAAATTTAAATCCCTGTTTACTTTTTCAGGTAAGTTACTATATCCAGGACAGTACTATTATGGGAGAATTTAGCTGAATATTTACTTTGCTTGTATCACCTCTGTAAATGAGTAAAACCTACTCTTTGTCTACGTGGCAACATGACGCAAACAGTCTTCTGCAGTATTCTTCAACAACAGCTTATTTTTTTAATCGATCTGCTTTAAAATACCTAACTATCAACTTTAAAGAAGGAACTGCTTGCATGAGAATTATTTCAAACATTTTTTTCTTAAGATGTATCAAACAGCTTTATGCAATGTATTTTGTATGCCAAAAGACATAAATCGTGTTCAATTACCACAAGAAACATGGCAGAATAGCTGTAATAAATTTTTGAGGACAGGCCTCAAAATAAACCTAAAGACAGTGCTGAAGCAATAGCTCAAACTGGTATTAAATGAATATGTTCCAATCCATGATGTACTATTACATACTGATTGCCGAAAGCTTTTCCAGTTGAGAGCAATACGATGAACATGTTGACAGAGGCCTACATTGGTACAATATTACTTCACAGCTAGGTGATCACAAGCTGCCAAGTAATTTGTAGAGATAGCCAGGGAAGAGGAGACAGACATGTTCTTGCCCTGAGGCTTATCGGAAGGGCAGGAGAGTGATACCGACTAAGCAATGCACAGCTACGAAAAAACATTTTCAATATTTTACTTGCTCAATACTTAGAAAATCTCCCCTTGCCTGGTGACTGGAACCCAAAAATATTTCGATACTGTAAAGGATCAGGGAATAAAGTGGCATCTAGATATTCTTCAGAGTTTTCTTGCTTTTATTGCTGACCTTTCAGGTGAAGGAAAATCATAGATTGTCTAGTTTTTAAGATAAGTCAGCAGACTGATACATGCATGAAACTATCACAGCCAAATGCATACAGGTTAGATAAGACAGAGGACACCTCTTTGTCCATTGGTTAGAAAAAAAAGAAAAGCAAGCAAGAAGTATAAGCCAGGGCACACAGGTTAGATGTGATTAGTGAACCCAATATGTAAAAAAAGTACTAAAGAAGAAATACATATATGAAAAATTGAAACTGCATATGAAGAAATATATGTATCTCTGTATATGAAGCCAAAATATGCGGCAAAAGTTCTAATTAAATGTCATGTCAAACCAAGGTAAAATCTGGTTTATTTGGAGCAGAGAAAACATATGCCACCACTCTTTCAAAGTAGAAGTCAATTGTTAAAGCAAGTATTAAGGTCTAAAGTAACATTATCCTCATCCATTCTCTGCTGTGTTGCCCTACAATGTTTTGTAGCGACAAAAAAAACAGTGTCAGTATTTTCATGGGAATACTATTTCAACTAAAATAAATATTCCAAAACATGCCATCCAAGGTTACATCCTAACAGAAATTTTAAGTTAGACTCAGAAAAATGAGTAATATGGCCCCTAAAAAAAAAAAGTCAAAAGAACTCAACAAAAAATAACCTAGGATTATTTAAAAAAGAAGTATGCAATATTTTGCTGGGGAAAACCAAAAACAAATACACATGCAAAATGTTAACTGAACCAAAGGCCTCAAGTCACAGCCTCAAAAGGGAAGGCTTTTTTCTCTTTTGTTTTTTTTTGCTTGTTTCTAAGGTGCTTATGATATTTAATGCTTAAAGTCGGTCTGCCGTGAGTTCTAGATGTACAACTGAAAGCATAAAAAGTGATCCTGTAACATTCTCACATATCTGAATCCTTGTCTAACTTGTGCAACCTCTTTGCGGTGTTGGTGGTCCTCTCATTCTTATGGCTGCGTATGTCTGCACGATATGATAGGACTCTGTCAGTGCTCTGAACAATGACTAACTATATAATTTTCTTGAAGTAAATATAAAAAAATTAAAATTATTTTAAATCTTTTAGCAGAGATGTTTAATAACAATATGAGCTAGAAGTGAGTTTTAAACAGAGATACAGAAAGAAACATGTCTAGTAGTCAGATAAAGAATTCAGATAAAACAATTAAAAATTAAAAAAAAACCCCTTGAAACCAAATTTTGCCTTGCTTTTACGTACAGTTTTTGTTCTACATATTACACTGTCTTCATCTCAATCCTTGAGTTTTCTCACTTTTATGCTTCTGATTTTTTCCCCCATCCCACCAGGGATGAGTGAGCGAGCAGCTGTGTGGCACAGAGTTGCTTACTGGGGTCACACCACAACCACAGAATAACTTCTAAAGTAGGTCATTTAGATTTCTGATGCCATAGTAGTGCTCCCCAACCCTGATATGCCTCGTGTCCATGGTCACACTATAGTACCAGGAGATGCTGGCTCCATATCAAGTCCAGAGGCTTTTCCCAGGTAAGCTTTAATACTTAAATCTCTCAGGAGAGACTTAATGTCATCCTCACCCACAAGAGAATGGCTTTCTATAGCCTTCTTCTCTACTCTTCAGCTTATTATTTTATTGAACAAAGTTTAATATAAAACTGTATAGAGTAGATAGATAAAGAGAAAATAGGTCCTATCAGTCACAGCTGACTACACTGTTCCTTGCCTGACAGGCAGGATCCTGACTGACACAAAATTAAGACTTTCTTCCCTAGTCCTCCTAGTGCACTCTATCCCATGGCAAACCTGTGGGAGCCAGTGAAAGAGACAGACCCCAAGAGAGCTCCCCAGGTTAAAGTGACTAAAAAAACCTCCCCCAGGATGCCCTGTTCTGTTATGGAAATGTATCCCAGTTCTGCTTCCCCAGTTTGCCTCTCTGCCCCCTTGTACCTTGCCTGCTCCTTTGGAAAGCTCTCCCTTCCCCACTCTCCCATTGGACCTTGTTCCCTGCCACTCACCCGGATTTTCCCATTGGCTCGTGTACCCTAATCCCGCCTATGTACCGCCCCTGCTGCTTTCCCCGCCCCCAGATATAGGCTGAGAATTTCCAGCCCCCTTGGTCTTTGGTGCTTGGTCCCCTTCATGGATGGGGGTCGAATAAACCTGTGCCGTGGAATTCCACACAAAGACCCTTCCTGCCTCCTTGCCGTCGGCTTGTCGAAGAAGCTATCCGGAGCGTGTGTGTGTGTCTGTGTGAATGCAGTGGCTGACGAACGACTTTCTGTTAAAGTCGGATCCAGAGGTCGCAGCACCCCACCAGAACACCCCCCGGATCACGACACAAACCTACCACACCTAACAAGCTAGTTACTCACACATCACACAGTCTTGAAATTGGATATCCAAACAAAGGGCACACAAACATATATCTCGTCAGTAGTGTTCAAAAATCCTGCCATCAGTGCTTCCTATTCTTGTCTCTTTGCAAATTTTTGCTTAGAGAATCTCAGAATCACAGAATGACGAGGGCTGGAAGAGACCTCTGGAGGTCATCCATTCCAGCCCCCTCCACGAGCTGTGTCATCTGGAGCAGGTTGTCCAGGACAGTGTCCAGACAGCGTTTAAATATCTTCAAGAATGGAGAAGCCACAAATTCTCAGGGTTTTCTGTTCCAACCATATTGTTCTTCTTTTATGCTATTCTTGATATATAGATAATGCAAAATTTAGATCCTGTGCTGAATAACATTTAAAAGCCATGCATGACAGTGCGTACAATTTAGCAGTCATTTAAAAGCTTTGTTTCTTAAGGATTTCAATTTAGAATTCTGATAACATACTTAAGGGATCCTAAATAAAGATCCTCCAAATATATAGGTACTTCAGTGTTATTTTGGAGCTATATCATTTAGGTGCCATAATCTCATATTTAGAGGCTCAATGTTACGAGAACGAGTCATACAGAAACATAGAACTATAGCATCATTTAGGTTGGAAAAGACCTTTAAGATCACTGAGTCCAACCATTAGCCTAACACTGAAGTTCACCACTAAACCATGTCCTTAACTGTCATAGCTACGTGTATCTTAATTACCTCCAAGGATGGTGACTCAACCACTGACCTGGGCAGCCTGTTCCAGCGCTTGACATATCCAATCCGAACCTCCTCTGGCGCAACGTGATGCCCTTTCTTTGTGAGAAACAGGGTCAGAGTCATCTTTGAAAACCGGACATATGACCTCTTTTTAGCTACCTCAAAAAATACGGCTCAGAGAGTTTTACTGAATTCTCTCATTTGTGTCTAGACTGTTTCTCTTCTATCTGTCATGTGGTCCTGAAATGTAAGCAAACAGCCTCAATCATGCAATATTTTCCACAACTGTGCTATTTACAAAGTGCATTTTGTTAAGCATTTGATGGCTAATAAAGGGTAGAACTTGTTTTAATTTTCTCTGCACTCTGGAGTCATATACCTTGGTCTTCTCATTCAACCTGGGACAAAAGTCATTCCTGCTTCATGTGACATTAGCAGCTACTGAATAATTTCATATGCAGATTAAACACTGCATTACAGCCCTCTTCATGCCTAGAATGCCAAATAATTAAGTGCCTAATCCATAACTACTGCATCCTCCAAACTGTAATGTAAAATACTAAGTTGCCCTGCCTGCTACTTCTCGTAGTGTCTCTCCATTATTATAGACTATTATATAATTATATTTGTATCATTGTTTATAATGAGGTGAAAAGAAAGAGTATTGGTAATTACTTCTGACCTTTTTGGTGTAGACTGTCATTTTTTTGGAGTATCTTTGAGGGATTTTTAGGGGGTTTTTTTTGTGTGATCCTCCTTTTCAAGATTCATATGTATGCTAATTATCAAGCATTTTCCATCCCTTCCTTTCTTCTTCTAATCAATAAAAATGGATTATTAATTTAAAAAAAAAGGCTTTATGTCTGATTCTCCTTCCAGTGTAATGCAAAACTAAATAGAATTACCTGCTAGGTTTCTGAAATTCATCTCAAAGTCTCCAAACTTTTTCCTAGGTGAATGCTAGTTCAACCAGTATCAGAAAACATTGAAATGATCAATTTTACACTTGCCATTGTCCAGTCACAGATATACAAGACAAACGGGAACAATTTCCTATGAAGTCTAAATTTATCAGCTGTTGCTAATACTACCTCTAAATCTTACAGACAATCTCACAGTAAGTTTATTTTTGATATGTTTGATTAATACAAACATTCATATATAAGACTGCAAAGAAAAATATATTTTTTAAAAATATATATAATACCAGTTCTTGAAGACTACTGAAAGAAAAAATCTCCACGGAAATCTGTGACTGTACCAGAAATCTCACAAAAGTCATATAGTCTCTGACATCAAGGTACTTCTCACAAGTATCCAGATGTCAATACATTTATCTGAGTTTGCTCCACTGGGAGTTACACGATTACTCTTAAGTCAATCAAACATAGATTTCTTTATCCTGTAAACCTTTCAAAAATGTTTTTCCCTGGAATGGATTAAATGCACATTTATGAAAGAATGTGATGACTTAGAATATAATTAACTCAGCATAGTGTAAGACACAAGATCATTTCTTTGTGAAATCAGCACTTGAGATTTCATTTAAAAATTAAGACATTCAGTTAACTTCTTTCACATAATACTCAAACCATTAAATACTGGAAGCTTTTGTTAAAAAAAAAAACTAAAAAAAAGCTTTTTGTAGCAGTTTGAGGGACAGTTCAGTAATTTTAAGTTCTGTAGAAAACAAGCTGTTAAGGAATAATGAACAAATTGTTTCATCTGAACAGAAAACTGTAAGACTTAGCCTCAAAATTTAACTCCCAAATTTAACCACTTTTTTCTTCATTTTCTTTTAACTATGCAATTAAGGAATCTGTTGAGTTACAAAGTACAAAATATTTTTGGAAAATTACTTTTTTTTCTTCCTAACCTTGCTGACCTTCTAGTGATATTTCCAACCTATCACTCAATTATGATGGAGGAGAGAAAATCTGTTACCTTACTCTCACTGACTGCTGGAATTTTGGAATAATCATATTACTAGATGCTGAGGTTAGAAGGGAATAAAAAGGAAGAAAATATAAAAATCTTTGTAGGCAGTAATTCAGGGAACACTGGCTAAGTTTCTTTGCTTTTCCCATTTATTCTAGCAATCCAAAAACCTGCTGTCCTTGTTTTAGAGACCTTAGGTGCTTATCTTTACTTATTCTATCTCTTTATCGCTGTTGCTCAAGGAATAGACAGGTACAAGACACTCTCTATTTTCAGTGAGAGTAACCTACTAAAGCAGAGGTGAAGAAAGTTCAGAATTCACTGAGAGAACACACTCAAAGACAGACACAGTCACGCTTGCTCTGACCCTGGGCAGAGAGCAGGCTGGGATGAAGGGTCCTTAGGAGGGCTGGGCTTCCTTAACCAGGCAGTCAGATCTCACAGCTGTGCCTGAGTTTGGACTTCTACATCTTCCAGGCTGCCAGGCCAGGGACCTTCTGGAAGTTGGGGGCTGCCAGGTCAAGAGCTTTTAGAGGTGACTGCCTTCACACATCCCCACCAAACACCATTGGTTTTGCCTGTGCTGGACAGCTTCCTCCAAGCAGTGTAGTCAAAATTCCCTGCCTCTGCTTTCTGCTGATTCCCCCAGTAGTAGCCAGGTCATCCTCTAGTCACACTTCGTCAAACTATCCATCAGCTCCAGCATTCTTCAGTCATATGAAATAAGAATATGCTGGAATTTTCAAGGGCAGAAACACCAAGGACTCTTAATGAAAAGTGGGCACAGAGAAAAAACTTGTTCATGAGCTTGATCCAGCTGCTGCTGAAGTGAGAGAATTTCCCCAGTGATTAAGAAGGGAGCTAGGTACTTTTCTCCCTGTCTGGTAAAGTTTGAACATTACATTTAACCCTAATAATAGAGAGAAAATTTGTTGTATATATGATTAAAGCTCCAAGAAAAGCACATCACTGAAATGAAGGGACATTTTAAATCTGACTAATTAGATGGATGACGTTAGAGGAAATGTTTTATTCATTCCTGGATACAAGTAGGGAGAAGCACACTTTTCTAACACAGAAACAAATACGTTGTTTTCAGTTTCTTCCAGACTTAGTGATAATGTATGCCGGCTCCCAAGACAGGTATTGGTCCGCCTCTGATTGCCTCCTGAAACATTTTTCATCTCTATAATGAAAAAAAAAGATCATGTAGCTATGGTGCAATCAATTTATTCTGGTTCCCTTTATATTTTTTTTAGAATTAGCCTGGTAACATTACCATGTTCAATATCTACACAACCCTCTCTATGAGTCAATATCACTTCACAAATTTTTTGTTTCAAAAATTGTACTTCAGCTGCAGACAAATAAAGATGACAAGACTGATCTTTGGTCTTGACTCTGTATCATTTGATTGAGTGCTGAAAGGACATAATATCGTGGCTTCCACTGGGAAAGTCTGAACCTCCTGGTGAACTCCCTTTTCAGTATATATCAATATACTAACTCACTTTTTCCTTATCTGACACTTTAAGTTTGTATACAGAGTTTTATGTTCATACATTCCTCAAAGATTTAAACCCAGAAATGGATCAGATTTAATGCAACTAATGAAAACTTCTAAGAACATTCTTAATGCACAGGAATACTCATGCTCCAATGACAGATAAATGGTATTCTTATATTCATGGTTGTTACACTTACATGATTATCCAGTGTATTTTTTCTCACATGTATATTTGTGTGAATTTAGGAGTACAGAAAAAAACTGTAGTATGGTTAAGAAAATACAGCAATGTTTTTTTCAAAAACAAAGTTCATAAAGTTATTATTACATCGTGTGTTGAGTATTCCTCAGTACTTTATCTATTTTCAATATTAGTCTTCATTTTTAGCATAAGTGAGTATCTGCATTGTTTTACATTTTGTGTGATTTTATTTACTTCCATAATTCCACAGATGAAAAAGAAATATGAAGTAAAGCAGGAGGGGTTTTGGACAAAATCCTTATGTTTAAACAGTTAGTACACAAAGTCATGTGCTTTTTGTAGGCACAACTGTGAACTTCATTTATGTATGTTTTATCTGCATTTATGTATGTTTTATCTGTAATTATCTATGTAGATTGGATAAACTGCTCTTGGATGTAAATAGGCACTTAAGCCTACAGTTACCTGATTGGCATGTGCAATCAGAGTAACTGATCTTGCAACTGCAAGTCTAATAAATCTATAATGCAGATCTATAAAATTCAGTTAATTCTCAATAATCATTTGATATTAGAATCATCCTGGCCCTTTGCTCAAGTAGCAAGCTGCCAATAATAGAATACCTGAGCTGCATTTTCTGCACTGCCTTGTAAGGACAGGCTAAAATTTGTGCCCTTCAGCTCCACAAAACAAATCAGATCTGTTCTAAAGGTGATAGCAAAACACTAGAAAAATCAGGAATTTTCGTTTTTACCAAACTACTTTACATGATAAATAATTTGCTTAGCCACTCTTTCAACCTTTCCTGCTGAATTTGATGGTAAAATCCACACAAAAAGGTACTGCATTTCTATTTCCCCTTCACATTTTACTTCAGAATAAAGGAAGTTTTAAAGAAATGTGTTATAAACCTGCAAACTATTCTTATTACTGATAGCATTGATTAAAAAAACAAAAGTGTGAAAAATTCACTTTTAGTATATTGCTAATAGCTAGGAGATTAGTTACAGAAGAGTTTCTCCTAGACATTTCAGGCTAATAATAATTTCATTAAAAAAAAAATTATGTTCTTCAGAAAGGAAAAGTAGCTGCAGGCTGGGGGTACTTCTCCACAAAAGTACATTTTTTATAGATGCTATGCTCTTTGAATATTGTGCTAGTGGCTGGTCAGATCACTGGGAGCAAGTCAGAAGGAATGCAAAAATGTGACTTTTAACTCACCTTTACATAACCTTCTCTTCTGAAAAGTCCATTTTCCTGCTGTCTTTAAACGGCCTAAGGATTCTTCCTTGTAATGCTAGGCTGCAGAGGCCACTGAGGAGCATAAACATTGTTCAAGGAGCAGCACAGGATAAATGCAAGCAAAATATGCTTCTTTTTCTTCATCTGAAATGCTGAGAGTGAGTTAGACAAGAGCCATGTGTCATGTCTATCTACTGCATGAAATATGATACATTTTGGAGAGTTAAGCACAAATAAATTTGACAAAAGTACAGAATACCGGTATATTTTTAATATTCTGTGTGTGTATACATACATATATATATATATATGCATATATATGTCTTCCCACACATTTTCTCCTTCCACAATATGTATGTGTACATATTCACTTGGTACAACTGTCTATACTCCAAGATCCATATTGGACCTTTGACTGATTTTTCATACACCTGGGAAAAGATAGTTCCTAGAGCATCTGCACTCTGGCCACGTCTAGACCTTCCCTACATGATCAGAGCTATTGTGCTACTGTATCACAGAAGTGAGAAAGGAAGGCTAATGCATCTGGAAAATGAGCTTGTACACATGGGACGAAAGACAGTGCACATATTTCTGTTAAGGGAATTCTAGACAGAAATATGCTACCTCTAGTCAGTGAGTTAACACAAAAAAATTCCTAAAAGTGTGATGCGGCTGAAACACTTAATGTTTTCTTATACATTTTAAGCCTTGGTGGGAGCCACAGCATAATAGTTAATTGGGCCAGAGAGTCTGAACTTTTTTTGCTGAAACATATGATGCCTTCTGTAACATTTAATTTCTTGTGGTTCTACAGAGTGTACTAACTTTGTGAAGAGTCACTCAGAAAGTCCACTTTCAAAGCAATCTATAAGTCAAAACCAGATTAATGTATTGTTATAACTTGTAACTAAGAAGAACATGAAAACCATTTGCTAAAGCTAAGTTCAACTCAGTACTGCACCATTGGATATAGCAAGAAATTCTTCCTATTGTTCTCTGACACCACCCCAAGAGAAGTCTAATTCAACTTGATGTCTTCTAGGCAAAATGTAAAAGTAAAGCGCCTTATTTGTCCTTTCCTACAATGGATATAAATTTTTCCCATCATAGTCATTTTTTCCTCAGAGTGCTGTTTTCTAGGGAATATCACTTTTCCCAGTGCTTAGAGAGTCCAAAGAATCCAACTAGAGTATATCCACAGCTAGATAGCAAAATGCCAAGAAATTGATATTTCACTATTTTAATTGTCTTTCTTAAGTCACTATTCCAGCTGTGGGAGAATATCTGACCCACTCATTCATCCAGAGACAAGTCGTGCATTCATCAAGGATAAATTTATCAGTAACCAACTGACCCATCCTACATTAAAAATCAGCAGAAAAAGCATGTATGTCAGACAAAGCACTGAGCATAAAGAAACAAAAATTGTTTTGGTGACAAAAGAAGCTGCATATTACTAATTGCAAAGCAAACATCCTGGCAACAGACAGAGGGGAGGGTTGTTACCTCTGCCTCTGATTCTGGAGTCAGTCATGGATCATCATTACACGCTGATCTTTCACTTGTCTCTTATGTGTTATATGAAGACCTGAAAAGGAAATGTATTTGTACACAAATAACAATTAATTTATTTTATAGCCTATTTCCCTTTGTTGTCAGCTAATTAAATTCTGTCACTGAACCAAATATGATTGATTGTTACCTGCAGCTGTTCCCTGTAAATCTGTCTACAAATAGTTGCTCCACGATGGTAAGCATTCTGACACTCTCTAAAATACAGTCAGCAACAGAAACAGACAACCGTTGAAAATTTAATCTTAACAAGACTTCCACTAAACTCAAGGGGATATCATTTTTAATTAGAAAGAGAATGCCAGACTCTGAGTAGCTAGCTTAGCAAAGTTCACTAAGTAACATCTGATTAAAAGACATAAGGTGGACAGCTTTATTTTCCCTCTAGGAAAGCCAACAGCTGTAAAAATTATTTCCTTCATAAGATGCATTTAGTCATCAAAATGACAGGCTTGTCAGACCATGTGGCAGATTACCTTTTGTTTTTTTGGGTTTGTTTCCTACTGATGTATCAATAAAGAGAACACACTGCCAGCCAGTGAATTTTGTTATGAACGATATTGTGTATGATGGTGTGATGGGACAGAATGTACTCTCAGAAATGCTGCAATGATGCAAAACTGGAAAAAGTGGTTCACCAGTGGTGCTGCTGCCATTCAGACAGACCTTTAGAGGTTGTAGAAATGGATATTGTGAAACCTCATAGAGTTCAACAAGAACTATTAATTGAACAATCACAGAATTATAGAATGACTTGGGTTGGAAGGGACCTTAAAGATTATCTAGTTCCAACCGCCTTGACATGGGTAAGGATGCCACCCACTAAATCAGGTTGCTCAGGGACTCTTCCAAACTGGCCTCGAACACTTCCTTGGATGGGCCAGTCACAACTTCTCTGGGAAATCTGTTTCCGTCTCTCACTACTCTCACAGTAAAGAATATTTTCGTAACATCTAATCCAAATCTCTCCTTTCTTAGTCTCTTAAAAACATTTCTCCTTGTCCTCTCACTACATATCCTTGGAAACAGCCCCTCTCCAGCTCACTTGTAGGCCCTTTCAGCTACTGGAAGGCTGCTATAAGGTATCCTTATATCCTTCTCTTCTCCAAGTTGAACAAGTCCAACTCTCTTGGATGCTCCAGCCCTCAGATTGTCTTTGTGACCCTCTTCTGGACCCAGTCTAACAGTTCCACATCTTTCTTGTGCTGAGGACTCCAGGGCTGGATACATCACTCCAATTGGGGCCTCTATGTGGCACAGTAGAAGGGGAGAATCTCCTCGTTTGACCTGCTGGCCACTCCTCTTTTGATGCAGCTCAGGATGCGGTTGGCCTTCTTGGCTGTGAGTGCATGCTTTTGCCTAAAATCCAGCTTTTCATGCACCAGTACCCCCAAGTCCTCTGCAGGAATGATCTCGGTGAGTTCTTCTCCCAGTCTGTACTCACATCTGGGATTCCCCTGACCCAGCTGCAGCACGTTACACTTGGATTTGTTGAACTTCATTAAGTTCTTGTGGGTCCTTGTGGAACTTCTCCAGCTTGTTCAGGTTGCCCTGGATGGCATCCCATCCTGCTGTGTCAACTGAACTCAGCTTCATGTCATCTTCAGACTTGCAGAGGGTGCATTCGATCTCACTCTCTGTATCATTGATGAAGATACTGAAGAGTAGCCATACCAAGACAGAGCTCTGAGGGATATAATTCATCACCTGCCTATACCTGAACACAGAGCCATTGATGATAACCTCTCTCTTTTGATTTTTTCTGATCCTCTCTAGTACCTGTCTTGGGGTGACTTTATGATGTTGTATCCCCTATCACTGCTCTATGCCCAGATACGATCCTGAGCCTCTCTGTGCCTTTAGGACTGGGTGCAAGAGAGAGAGAACAAAACTGAGCAAACTTTTCAAAACAGTTTGTGCTTCAAGGATACAGAGATTAGTGTCCTGCTGCAGCAGCGAGAGGGGAAGAAGCACCTTCTTGCTTTTCAGCCAGCTTTTCAGCTCCTTTTCTCTGGAGAGAGAGAGACGGAGAGTTGAACCTTGTTTTCTTGGAACTTTGGGGTTTTTTTTCCCTTCTTCTCTTCTGGACTGTTTCAACATCAGAACACATCGGGAGAGTTCTCCCCTGAGGCCCAGAGATGGGCCCACCTTGACTCAGCTCCGAAGAGGAGAGAGACCACACCTACAGAAGGACTCTAAAATCTTCCCAGGTTTCTCTCCAGAGCGAGAGGTTTTATTATTTAGCATTATTATCCTTTTCCTGTGTGTTTGTTAAATAAATAGTTTTTCCCTTCACTTTCCTCCAAGGAAGATCTTTTTTTTTTCCTGAACCTGGTGGGGGAGGGGTGGCTGTAATCTGTTTCCCTTTGAGGAGACATTCCTTTTGGACGTTTCCCTGAATTTGGCCCAACCGGCACAGTACCCCTCCTAATAAGGATAGGAGTTGTCTTCGTGATTCCTATTCACCTGTTTAAATTCTGGAAGATAGAGAACTTGATCATGCTATCCACCTTACACTATGGCACAGTTTAGCCTTCTCTGCAAACTATGGACAAACATGTACTGTTGTGACAGTCTCTGTGAAATTAATGAAATTTGGGGTAGGGAAAGAACAGAGAGGTGATAAAATATAAAAACTGAATTTTAACTTTTTTGAAAATAACCATTGGTGAGGCCTCCAGTCCTTGATACCAGTGATGACTCAGTTTGGACACCGTTAATTGTTCACAATACCTAACAGGAACTGACTGGTAATATCTTTAATATGGAAAGGCGAAAGTTCCGAAAGTTTTCTTCTCCCCAGTCTTAGTGCAGACCTCGAGCAGTATGATCCCTTTTCCATTTATTCTGGTAAATATAATTTCTATTTTCATACATTATAAATGATGTATGGAGACTGGATCTAGGTACCAGGAAATAACAGTATTAGAAACGAAGTGTTAGTATTGGCATCTGGCTTCTTTAGTGTCTAGCTGAACTGGAAATGCATATAAAACATGCACATTTTTTCTAAAAATGCAGTTTTTCACTAGGTAGCTATCTTAATTCTTGGCTATTTTTCTTCTGTATTTAGTTGAAGAACTCTTTGGCTATATGTGATAGCTTTTACATGAAAAAATTAGCTAACTCTTATTTTGTCTTAGAAGCTTGCTAGATCCTTATCTGTCCAGTACTTACTTACCCTGAAGCAATTCAGGCCTGTAGCTTACTCATATTAAATTGTATTGTACTCCCCAAACAACTCCAGTGTTTAGCAGTGGTATTTCCAGAAGAAATTATCACCACATAAATGAAGAAAAGCAGAATTTTGCCATTTTATAATCTGAATGCTTGTTTTACTGAAAATGATTATTCTTCTGTCAAAGTAATTGCCATTTATAACTTAAACAATTGTCTACTCTCACTGAAGCAACCATACTCTCTGATGCAGAGTTGCATATGTACTCTGTGTGTACAAGGGTATACCCATCTCTGTATTTTACAGTCTCTATATAATATGGAGAAAAGGTGGATTCCAGGTCTGTGGAAGTAAGCATATCTAACACAGAAACCTATGACCTTTCACATGTGCCTACACTTCTGTAGACATCCCCACAATCAAAAGCTTAAAGAGAGACTCCATCATCCCTGCAATTATAGTGCAAATGCAGTTTAGTCAGCACTAGAGAGCTTTTGGTCTAGAAACAAAACACTGGTTTTTGCTGGGGAAAATGAAGAGAGGCATGCTTACATAGCAACTGAAACACAAAGCTGTTTTAAAGCTCACAGTATTTAAAACCAGAAAGACCTATGCTGTTTGTCCATCTGTGTGCTGGTTTGGCTGGAGTAGAGTTAATATTCTTTATAGTAGCTAGTATGAGGCTATGACTTGGATTTGTGCTGAAATAGTGTTGATAACTCACTGATATTTTGTTACTGCTGAGAAATGCCTACATACCATCAAGGCTTTTTCTACCTCTCGCATTGCCCCACCAGTGAGGAACCTGAGGTGCACAGCAGAGAGGAGACACAGCCAGGAGAGCTTACTCCAGCTGATCACAGGCATATTTCATACCATATGGTGTTGTGCTCAGCACATAAACCTGGAGAAAAAGAAGAAAGAGGGGGGGACATTTGGAGTGATGGTGTTTGTCTTCCCAAGTAACTGCTCTTTCCTGGGGATGGAACACCTGTCTGCTCATGGAAAGTCATGAATTAATTCCTTATTTTGCTTCAGTTCCTTGTTTTTTTCTTTGCTTGTGTGCATGGCTTTTGCTTTACTTATTAGACTGTCTTTATCTCGACTGCTGAGTTTTCTCACTTTTATTCTTCTGGCTCTCTCCTGCATCTCATCATCTCAGCAGGTGAGTGAGCAAGAGGCTGTGTGGGGTTTAGTTCCAGGCTGGGATTAAACCACAGCACTCTGGATTTAACCCTCTCTCAGCAAAGGTCAAAGATTCTACACAGTGATTTTCCCATTCAGTTCATCACCCTTTCAAATAAAAACTACTTATTTTTCTGTTCATAGAAATACTGCTTCCTTCCCTGAAGAATCTGTAAGTAGATCTTTTGGTTTGTTTTGTTCTCTCTATCCCCCAACACTTTTACAAAATAACAGGCTATGAATCTGGACCTACAGAAATGTCCTTCCACTGACTAAAAAATAACACTCACAAAATTATTATTTCCTGTGTGTATTTTTACTGTATTTCAAAGTGTCTGCATTTTTGTTCTTTTCAGAGAAATGACTATCTTTTTCTTCCTCCACTAGTTAAATTAATTCAGAGACACAGAAAATATGTTAATCTATAGTGGATTTTCTGTAATCTTCTAAGTCTCTATTACCTTAATAAATATATCCTTTATGTTAAAGTTCAGTTTTACAACATCTGACAGTTTTGAAGCTAGAGTTTCTACTCCAAAGCAACAATTCAGCAATTCTGTAATTGTTTTAATTTTGGGGAATTTCAAAGCTGAAGATTACTCATTTGTCTTTTTTTAATATTATCTGGGCCCAAAAACTGACTTAAGCTGGAAACAAATTTCTTTAAACTTAAATGTGTTGAATCTTTTATTTTCATGACACTTGCACTACAGCCATCATGATAAACCACTTAATCCTTGATTTTATGCCCTCAGTTTACTCTCTGTCCTGTTTTAGTAATGCCTCTGAATGAAATCAACCTATAACCTTGAATCTTGAAGGAGCTGAGCAGAACTTCCTGTGAATGGAGAATACTTTCAGGAATCATAAGGGCTTTTTCAACAGTAACTGGAAAATATGAAAGAAACTGTTTTCCTGGGATCTCTTTGTCCTTTATTTTTCAAAGTTCTTATAAGCCATAGATGTTTAATTTGACCATACAGCAATTTATGTCTGATATTCTGATTCTCATATACTAGCATTTTATTGGATAAACTTAACCTTCCTATTCATAAAAGTAACATGAAAGTAACGTCTGAGGAAATATGATAGGAAATGGAGTCTTAATACCTAACTGATTTTCAGAAAGGATTACAAGTATTATATATTAACTAGGTGTGGGGAGAGATAGGATGGAATTGAGCTGCGGGCTGTGGGATGCGCCTGCAGAACACCATGGCAGCTCAGAGAAGCTTGTCTCCGCGTGACCATGGGAGGATGAGATGCCACATGGCAGAGCCCTGTGGCAAGGAGCCTGCCAGAAGCTGACAGACACCTGAAGGACTCATGATCAGCCCCATAGAAGGACATTAAGAAGGTGTGTTACTGACATGGCAATGTGTGATAGGTTGCTTAGTGAAAAATACCATATAAGGAAATACTGTGCCTTGAAGAAGTGTATAAAACCTCCTCATTTCTTTGAATAAACATCTCAGATTCCCTGCCGATCTGCATCTGTGCTTTGGTCGTTACAACTAGGAATAGTACAAATACTGATGTTTTTTTCTACACACACCTAATAGGCATCTATAAAATCTTTGTTTTTAATCATGAGAAGCCAATGTGAAATACTGTTGCAAAATGGATTTTTTTAATGTGCTTACTAATTTTTCTTTAAAGGATTTCCAAATACAGCAAAGCTGATTCTTACCAAGCAGAGAAACATCCTATTCAGAAATACTATAATTAACTGGAAAGATGATAGTAATAGCTAAAAGCTTATATTATACTAGCTGAAGTCTTTGCTTTTTCTGGTTTTGTGCAGATGTTTTCCTTATATGAACTTTAACGTTGCTTTTCATTTTATTTCACACTAAAACATAGTAATTTACCAATTTTCTATTGCAGAAACAAAGAAAAACATATAAACAAATGAACTCAAGGCTCTATGACAGCATTTTTCATAGCTACAAACTTTATATACTATAGATTAATTGTTTTATAAAGGCTGTTTATGGGAGGACAGAATTGAAAGTCAAGGAACTACATTCTTCTAGTGCAGAGATGGGAAGGTAAACTGAAATAATGATAATGAGAATGGAATAAGTACTAGAACTTAATAACAAAGATTACACATAGACAATATCACTTAGTGCAACACTCATACAGTAAACGATAAGCTGTAGATGTTTGATTTTGTGATTTGGCCCAATATAGTATGTAATTCCTTTAATTCTCATTGATAAGTATCGCCACTGAGGGTATCCTGTATCTTTCAGAAACATTTAGCACATCACATGACCATCAGTTTATGCAGCAGTGACTGGGCTGCAAAAGTCTATCCAGACCCGACACAGGATCTAGAAGCATGTGCTGCATACCAGGGGCTCATATCAGGGATGTCGCCAAAAGACTGCCAAACCTCACACAGAATCACCAGGTTGGAAGAGACCTTCAAGATCAGAGTCCAACCTACGCCCTAACACCACCTCAACTAAACCATGGCACTGAGTGCCACATCCAATCTTTTTTTAAACACATCCAGGGATGGTGACTCTACCACCTCCCCGGGCAGATGGTTCCAGTACTTTATCACTTTTAGTAAAAAACTTTTTCCTAGCATGCAACCTAAATTTCCGTTGGCACAGCTTAAGACTGTGTCCTCTTGTTCTATCAGTTGTTGCCTGGAAAAAGAGACCAACCCCCAACTGACTACAACCACCTTTCAGGTAGTTGTAGAGAGTGATAAGGTCACTTCTGAGCCTTCTTTTCTCCATACAGTCCACTGTATGCCATTATCTGCTGCTCTTGTTTCATGTGGACATCAGTAATACAGCCAAGAGCACCCTGAAGAGTACCATGAAGAATTATGGAATGCTGGAAGAAGCAGTTAGGGACTCCGGAGACAAGATGTTTTTTTAATCAGTCTTCTTGGGCAAAGGGAAGGTGTTTGAAAGGGCCAGTCAAATCTGGCTAATCAACAAATCAGTTACAGGACTGCTGCCACATCCAGAAGTTCAGCTACTTAGACGATGGGGCTTGCTTTGAGAAACCTGTACTGCTGGGGACAGATGGGGCCCAGCTGTCAGAGAAGTGGGAGGGAATCTTTGGTCATAGGTTTGCAGAATTGGTAAAGAGGGCTTTAAACTAAAATTGCTGGGAGAGAGGCACCTTGATTCATCCCACTTCTACCAGTTTGATGCCAGTTCCAGAACAAGATGCCCAGAGCCTAGAGAGGGGTTTCAGGCCAGCAGGAATTGCAGCTGAAGGGCAGCACAAAGGTGCCCGACTCAAACGCCCCTTTGCAAAAGCACAAACCACGGAGAATAAGCAAGAGGAGTTGGAGATGTGCACACAGCTGCAGGACCATGATCTTTCTTGCGTTATGGAGATGTATTGGGATGGCTCCTATGACTGGAGTGTGGGAATGGAAGGATACAGGCTTTTTAGGAAGAACAAGCAGGCAAAATGAGGAGAGAGTATCTATGTCAATGATCAGCTGGGCTTCATCATGCTCGCATAGGTATGGATAAGGAGTCAAATGAGGCCTTATGGGTCAGGATTAAAGGGAGGGCAGGAACAGGTGTCATTATAGTGAGGGTCTCCTACAGGCCACCCAACAGGGTAGACCAAGTGGATGAAGCCTTCCATAGAAAGATAGGAACACCCTAATGTTGCCAAGCCCTGGTCTTCACGGGACCTTCAAGCACCCTAATACCTGTTGGAGGAAAAAAATGGCAGGGAATAAGCAGTTCAGAAGATTCCTGAAATGTGCTGATGATAATTTTCTTCTCCAAACAATAGAGGAAACAAAGAGGAGAGGTGCTATGCTGGACCTTATTCTCCCCACAAAGGAGGGCTTGGTGGGGAATGTGAAGATCAAGGTCATCCTTGACTGCAGTGACCATGAATTAGATTAGGCATTAGGAAGGAATTCTTTACTGTGAGAGCAGTGAGGATCTGGAACAGGTTTCCAGAGATATTGTGGCTGCCCCATCAATGGAATTGTTCAAGGCAAGTTTGGAGGGGACTTTCAGCAACATGTTCTAGTGACCCTGTTGATGGTGGGGGGGTTAGTCCTAGATGATCTTTAAGCTCTCTTTCATCCCAAAGTGTTCTGTGATTGTGAAATAGACTCCAGTTTAATTATTATCTACATTAGAGTTGAGCCTTGAATGCCAAATAAAATTAGGTCTCTATAATGCATGCATCTTGTTAGAGTCTTATAGTTGGAAAACAAAGAGTCAGAAAGAAAATACTGGGGAAACAGTAGTAGAAAGCTATGAAATTATTTCTTTGAGATCCTACAGTTAGTCAGTGGTGAAATGAAACCATTACGACCTCAAAATTTAATAAATTGCAGTAATCTGTTCACTAGATAGCACTGCATTTCCTTTTAAGCTCTAGATGTGTTTTATAAAAGATGGTCTTTGCTGTGAATACTCCTAGAAAAAAAAAATCCTTCCTCTATACTGTCCCTCCCCAATGGCACTTCAAGATGCATCTGTAGCCCTAAATGAAAAGGGGGGAAAACATCTAAACAGTCTCTGAAGACACTGTTGTTATGTGCTAAACCACATGGAGAAGACTAAGGACAGGGAAATGTTTGTCTAAGTAGAGATGGATTAAAGATAAAATAAAATTTTTGTACATCAGATATCATGTAAAAGCAAAATCAGAAGAAAAAAACCAAAACAAAACAACCCCCTTAAAATTTAGATAAGAGAGATATTGTATTTCTCAGCTAAGTTCTTAGCAGGAAATTGACAACCACGGCCATCTCATTAGGCACTGTCTGAAATGGGCTTCTAGTGCTAGCCCTAGAGAACTAAATGAAGATTTATGAATAAAAAAAAAAAGAAGATATTGGTGACATTCTGAAAATTAGTAGGGAGCTTATTGCAGGACTGATCACCATTTCTACATCAGTGCAGGTTTGCCTTACAGTTATATCAACCTTTGTGTTTTGATTGTGGTAGTGAAGTTAAGTGATACAGAAGAAGGCAGAGATCTTCTCTTCTTTTTCTTAGCCATGAGATTGCCTAACTGGATATTTGCTACCTGTTTGCTTTGCCTTCTTTTTTTTTTTTTTTCCTTCCTGATTTATCAACCTTTCATTTATCTGTATATTGCAAGTTCTCTTTTGTTTTTTCACACTAGGAGATAGAAACAATTTTGACTTGTTTTCTAATTTACCTTTATTATTGTGTTTCATTTTATGTTTCCTCTGTGACCCTATTTTTATTTACAGTGAGAATGAATTTATGCTGAACTGATAAGATCTGCATATGAATGTGCAGACTTTCAGTTAACACTGCGGTTTTGACATTAAGGAGTTTCAAGCATAACCATATTGCTCATTGTTTGCTGTTCTTTCTTTTTTTTGTATCCTGTAATCAGTTATTCCACACAATTTCCTGACCTTTGTTTCAGTTTACATGAAAAATTGTGATCTTCTCCTAGTTTTATGCATCAAGTACATGAAGTTCATATCTATCCCAAAGCTGGAAACCATAAACAGAAGAACCAAGTATTAGGTTCTAGAAATTTATGTTATATATATACATTAATATTTTAACCTTTTATTTTAATTCCCTGTAACTAAGCGTAATGCTTAGCAGTTTATAGGCAGTTGATAACCGTGAATCATGTTTACAGTATGGAACTGTATAGTACTAGTACATTTTGTTCAGTAGATGAGGAAAAGCAGCAGCTACATAAGAAGTAAATAATGAGGGAGCTGTAATAAATCAAAATTCCATGATACCTGATGTCTAGGTGTAACTAGAATAATTTTACTATCATGACTTTTAAAAGGCAAGTTGAGAAATTTTCCACAAAATGTTCAGAAAGGAAGAGTAAAATATTCTTTACTTACCCATTTCAGTGCTACTGAAATGTTTCAGTCTAAGGTAGAAACATAGGGTTAACATTTTATTATTCTCATATTTTAATCCATTGAATATTGGCTATCAGGCCATGAAATATGTTGAATTGATATTATTATATAATTTTAATATGTAATATAAGGTTTTTAACATAGAAATGAAAGAGTTCAATATTTTTGACATATCTAGTGTAGATGGTCCCCTTGTTTCACCAGATTTTCTATTTTGTGGACAAGTGGCTTTTGAATCTCATTTAGTAGCACTCAACACAAAATTAAAACCAGAAATTTCCCTTGGAGAAAAATTAATTCTATTTTTACATACTGGCCTCATGGTACTATTAAAATGTTTTAAAACTGTTTTGATCTTAGGTTACTAATTTAGGTTCCTAGCTGTATTACTGAAGCTCTTAAAAGTCTCCTGACTAACTTCTTTAAACTTTTCCACATTGTATGTCTATAGGTGTGTAGAGATTTTTCGCTGTTCGCGTCATATGTGTCCCAGTTTTGTCACTAAACTGGCTAAAATACAGAAAGTTTTGGAGCAGAAACTGAAACCTTGGTTTCCTTAACCTCTCTGCAACTGTGTCCTGCTTTCTAGTCAGCATGCAACATTTCCTTCATCCTTTCTCCAAATCTGACTTCAGTTTTTTTATTGAACTTCATTTATTTTCTTCATAGTGGCAAAGCTTTCTTTAAAGAGATGGATAGCATTTCTTTATATGAATCAGACTAGCATATATCTAAAGGTGATGGTGTGACTAAAGGTGAAGGAAAGACTTCGAAAACCCTAAATTGCAGCATTACATCCTATGTTTCAATGAGCTGTGTAGAGTTCAAAGTATCCCAGAATCCAGCTCATAACTGGGATAATTTCATACACATCTCAAATAAAAGGTCTACATGTTGATACTGAAATAAAAAAAAAAGGAAAAAGGAAAGGTAGTATCATATAACATAATGCATCTGTTTTCTTTTTTTTATTTTATAAGAAGCCACAATCGACAGTTAAGTTATAATCAAGACTAAATCTTTCTCTAAAAAAGCTTCAGGTCCTGAAAAATATTTCCATAATACATATGAATATATATTTTTGTAGAAAAAGATGAAATAATAAAATGCACCTGCATTACTGAAAATATACGTCAGGAAAGCTCAGCATATGTTTGTCATGGTGCTGACTGCCAAGGACATATTGATAAATGAACTTGTTAATGACATAAACCTGAAAACAAAAATTCAGCCTTATTGATGTCTAACTCTAGTAAGAAAAGTATCTCAAAATTCAATATTTCTGTAGCCTGCTCATTTGAAAGATTGTGCAGACATCATAATTACATTGCCAGACTATAGAAAAAAAGCATAATTATGATTATGCTTAGCACTTATCTAGCACCTTTCATCCAAGCATCTAAAGTGCTTTGTAAACAATAACTAATTAAATATGCTTACAATTTCTTTTCTGGTGCAGACAACAAAAATAGTTCCCTTTCTTTATAAGTCTCTTTTATTTAATGGTGTTGGGTGACAGGTGGGAAGTAGAAAATTTCTTCTGATTAATGTTCCATTGGCAAGTTCATCTTTCATGCTTTGTCATTTTAGGAGGCTATGCAACCACTGTTTTTATGCCTTTAGCACATCACAAAAACATCTCTGGGACTTCCACTGCCCTTTGTGAAAAGCTGTTTTGCCTCCTAGACATGTAGCAACTTTCTGTATTAAACTCATGTTTTTGTCTGTTACCTCCTTTTACAACAGTGGAACATCATAGAAAATCTTCATTAGATCATATGTGATGGCATTCCCATAAAATCTAAGAAAACAAAGTACAGCTTTAATGCATATAAATTTTTCTGAGTATTCTGGATTATTTTTGAAGCTCATTATGTAAAAAAGAATCTTTACAGTAAAAAGCACAAAAGATCAACAGAAGATCCAGACAACCTAACAAATGTGTTCTGTGGCTGCACTTCAGTTTTCTCACCGTTCTACAGCTGGGCAAGATTGAACACGTCCAGAAAAGTTTCACCAGGCAACATTCAATTCAGTCACATCACAGAATAAAAATAGGGGTAATGACTGCACACATGTGCAATCACAGGACATTTTTCTCTCTCTGGTTGTAAATCTAGTGAATACAACATGGGAAGAAGGATTTGAGGAGATACAAAGGCCTGGGAAACGAAGTAAAGAAGTGTGTGCAACCTTATGACAAATATATCTCTATACACATATGTTTATAGAACATTTGTCTGTGTCTATGAATTTATATAAACACACACACATATATATGCAGATATAAAAGTATTAATTTATTAATTTATCCAAATATGCAATAAAAAAATAAAAAAAGAAGGTTAAAGAGCAAGAGAAGAAAAGATTCAAGTGTCAGAAGTTTATCAGGTTTCCTTAACTGTCTCATTTAACTTTCAGGATGTACTTTGTCTACTCACTAGAGTAGGTGGCTCACATTTTGTTCTGGCAGTTTATGTCTTTTTAAAATTTCACATTGATTCCTCTGAGATACCTTGTCTGTCCCTTTTGTGGTTTGGAACACACCTTTGTAAATGCTGTAGCTATATTCTGTGAATATTTAATACAATTGCTGCTTTCTTGTAGGAAAGATGAATCATCTAGGTTTTGCCTTAGGAGCTGGTAGCTATTTTAAATATGCAACTATTTTCTTCAAGTCATTCCTGTAGGCAAGAGGGAGCACATCTGCTCCCTAGTAACTCGAAAAAATTCAATAAATGAAGCTTCATAAAGCTATATTTTTTTTCAGGATTTCCATGAGATTTTCCTACAAAAGAATATTAACAATTGCTGGAAGCTATTTTAAAAAAATTAAAAAAAAATCTGAACTGAAAGAATGCATGTTTGAAAAATATCAATATATCTGGGTTTTTTTCCCATTATTATTATCTGTAATGGGATTTTTTTTGGTGAGAAATAAGCAAAAGGAAAATATTTCTATTTACTCTTGATGTTCTAGTAAACAAAACCAGAAGCCATAAGACTTGTTCAAATTTAAAGATTAAGCTGAAGAATGGTTTGAAAGAAATGCAATGAGTACAGATCAGAATAATCCAAAATAAAAAAATTATATGGGCATATTGGTGGCTCACCCAGGGAGTAAAAAGCCTACCCAGCTTCCAGTGAACACTTGGGTGACTTGTAGGCAGTGTTTTTGCTGCAATATTTCACATACCAATCATCATCAGAGGTCAGAAACAGAGTAATTAAGACTTGAATAAAATCTTAAAATTGAAGCCTAGCTCTTATAGATGTCACCCAGCTTGATAATCTCATCAGACAAGAAAAACGGCAGTAGAACCTGATATTTTGAGAACTAGTCTGATCCAATACATACCTTAAAAATACTATGAATGCTTTCACCAGCAGAATTCAGATCAGATGCAAAATTACTGCCATCCTGCCAGATGTTGTTAGTACAGCAACATCATTACAGAAGTGCCCAGAGACTGTAGACTAAACTGGGAGCCATTATGCTGAGTGTTATACATAGTACAGAATGATATTTGATTGCCTAACTGATAGTCTAAACCGTCAGGACAGGTTGAGGTAGGAAACAAGGGCACAGAAAGAGGCCAAAGACTGGCTGATACCTCAAGGGTGGGTGTGAAAGCAGAAGAGGTGGATTCCAACCCAGCCAGCCAGCTACAAAGCAGTATTTGCCCAGGAGCTGAGTTATCACTGGGAGTGTAATATTATAGGTGATTGTGCAAATACATCTCAAAAATTATCTGTGTCTTCTAGACTGTAGGTGATTCATGCTGAGCTGCTGTGAAACATGGACAATGCAAGCTTCATTTTTCATAGTACACACATTCCTGTGTTCCCCTGAGCTTCTAAAGAAGCCATCACAGTGTCCAAAATCACGGTAACCTATGTTCCGACTCATTGCAGAGATGACTTTCACATAATGTAAATGGCCTAAATATGTCAGTGTTATAGACCTTAGCAAGTGACTAAAATTGAAATATTTTTATTGAATAAGCAGAAATTAATTAATTTTTGTTATCATAAAATTAGCAAATGATAGCATCATTTAGGTTTGAAAAGATCTTTAAGATCATCAAGTCGAACTAGTAGCCCAGCACTGTCACATCCACCACTGAACCATGTCCCTAAGTGCCACATCTACATGTCTTTTAAATACCTCCAGGGATGGTGACTCAACCACTTCCATTGCCAGCCTGTTGCAATACTTAGCAACTCGTGGTGAAGAAATTTTTCCTAATATCCATCTAAATCTTCCCAGGTGCCACCTGAGGCCATTTCCTCTGGTCCTGTCACTTGTGACTTGGGAGAAGAGACCAACCCCCATCTCACTGCAACCTCTTTTCAGGCAGTTGTAGACAGTGATAAGGTCTCCCCGAGCCTCCTTTTCTCCAGACTAAACAATCTCAGCTCCTTCAGCTGTTCATTATTAGGCCTGTACTGCAGACACTTTGCTGATTTTGTTGTCCTTCTCTCAACACACTCCAGCACCTCAATGTCTTTCTTGCAATGAAAGGCCCAAAACTGAACACAGGATTTCAGGTGTGGCCTCACCAGTGCCAAATACAGGAGGATGATCACTGCCCTTGTACTGCTGGTCACACTACTGCTGATACAGGATGTCAGTGGCCTTTTTGGCCACCTGGGCACACACTGGCTCATGTTCAGCTACTGTCAACCAGCACACTGGTCTTTTTCCACTGGGCAGCTTTCTGGCCAATCTTCCTCCCCCAAGTGTGCACATTGCTTGGGGTTGTTGTGACCCTAGTGCATGACCCGGCACTTAGCCTTGTTGAACCCAATGCAATTGGCCTTAGTCCACTGATCCAACCTGTCCATATCATTTTGTAGAGCTTTCCTGCCCTCAAGCATTTAAACATTCCTGCCCAGCTGTCTGCAAACTTACTGAGGATGTACTTGATCCCTTCGTCAAGGTCATTGAGAAAGATAGTAAACAGGACTGGTCCCAAAGATGAGTTAATTCTGGTTAATTGCTTCTAATTTTAAGTATTTAACTTTTCCTTTTCCCTTGGAATTTTAATATTCAGCATGGACTAAATTACAAATCAACTGGCTGCCAGTGGTTTAAAACAGCTCTGACATCTTCCTTGATATGGGAGATAGCAAAATAATCAATATATACAATGTTATAATCTAAGAAAATGGACATATAGAAAGAAACAAATGTTGGTTGTTTGTTTCTGTGTTTTTTAATCTAGTGAGAAATTGTTTAAGTTTACAAGTTGCTAATATATCATACATGCTAAAGCTATCAACTACTAAACTTCCAAACATGCTAAGATCAAACTCTACATCAAAATATCCAAAAAGGTTATTCTAAGTACTTTAGAATGATAAATAAGAAATTATGCTCTGTTTTATTTTGAGAGAAGTTAAGAAAAAATCTTGTTTTCATGAGTTGAAAATGCATTAAATTAAAATTTGAAAAGCTAATGTAAAAAAATATATATGTTCCGGAATTTCCCACTCTTCAAGAAAAATAATTAGTAGTGAAAAGCTCTGTTTACAGGATTTTAGTATTTATTATCTTTATACGTAAGCAAAAATATTACATTTTTTCTTGAAATAAAGCTTTTTCTACATTCTAGATGAGTGTGTGTATATCCATTATATACATATAATGGCTATAGCTGTTATAAACAATGTTAAGGACATTATAGGTGATATGGAAATATATAATTATTATGATCCATTTGAAAAATATCAAAATATTTTATAAAATTGTCGTTGAGTAAAAGAAATTTCACTCAAAATTATAGCTCCATATAAGCATGCATTCAAACTATGAAATAGCTTTATGAAGAATTACACTGATGGTTATTCTGTTTACCCAGGAAGAATACCAATTTATTTACCTATTTTGATATTTGCAGAATTGGAAAGTCTTTAAATATTTTCAACAGTATTACTTTTCTCAAAGATACTGTACAAAATTTTAAATATGTATAAAGAATTTCCAAATTTTATTCCAGAATATGCTTTGTATTCAGTGATGGCACTATGATTTTTCCCCTGTGCCTTACTCTCTATGCAATCCCTAATTACTGGTTGAAGGTCAAGTGAGTGAGTTATGTCAATTGATTCTATTTTTGCTACAGAACACAATTTTTCTCACATTATTCCATTGACTATGTACTGTTACTAGCACATTTGAGTTGACCAATGCAGTAATATTTCAAAAGTTATTTCAACTTACTTTAAATTTGTATGTATTTCTACCTAAACTATTCTTCTTGTGAGTAAACTTAAGAAAACGTCAGAATTAACTCATTTCTGTAAAAAGTGTCATAGCTGAACTCTTCTCAGGGTAAAAAATTGATGCAGTTATTGAAAACTACATCTCAAGCCTACTATATAGGATCCTTTCAAACAAGATCTTTAGCATTTACTTTTATGCGAACAGGCAGTGGAAAAACATTACTAGGAGTCATATCAAAAATAATATGTTCAAAGGTCCTTTAAACTTAATTATAAATTATTTTAATTTAAACTGTGATAGTATTCTGAGAATGATTTATTACAGTACTATTAAATGTTCTTCTTCATAGTATAGCAATTTTCCACTTCATTGCTACCATTTAAAAATGACGTCAGAAGTTGCTTCACTTATTTCTTCTTCTTAATGATTTATTGTCATGGTTGCAAAGCATTTCAGCTGGCTACTATAGTTTCCTCTTTCCTCAGTGCAGTTAAAAAATACCTTCGTGTTTTCTCAGATTATGTTAAAAAACTATTTACCTTTTTAAGTTCTAATTGCTATGGTTTGTCTAGACAGCAATGGAAAATTCAATATCAATAACTATGATGAAATTTTAATATGAGACACTAATTATCCTTTAATCCTTAGATACGTTTGTTGACTATGTCACAATTTCCAATGCTTGTTAATGTCAAAATCTAAACAATGTAAGAGAAAACATAACAGGAAAGAATTTTCAAGGATTGTTCACTCTCTTAACTTTGAGTCACAGTGGAGCTTCAGGTCCTAAATACTAGATCAATTGTAAACAAAATCTGATTTTTGCAGATTTGACTGCAGCATTAGCTCATTCATTGCAAACCTTATTTTTACTTTTTTTATAATTAAACTTTGTTACATATACATATATATATATATGTAACACTACTACAACGCCAAAAACCTGACCAAGGATTGTTATTAACAATAACCTTCCCTGAAGCAGGTTGCAAAGGCAGTCTAATGTAATGCTCAACGATCCTTGCTGTTAAAATATTATTCCTAGTTTCTAACCACAAAGTCCTTTGCCATACATTAGTTCTTACGGCAAGTCCAAATCAAAGAGAATGCAAACAAATAATTTTTCTTATAAAAAAGGAATTTAGTCTATAGAAAAGTGTGGATTTCTTTGTTGACTGTCTTTCATATTTTACTCAAGAAACCTGAAGAGTGGCTTTGTAAAAATGATCTAATGGTGCAGTCCCATCTGTCAAAATCAAAAATAGTCCCAGGATTTTTTTAAGCACCTAAATCACAAGAAAATATATTTATAATAGCCTTCCTGGTATTCTTTTAAGCAAAGTTATACTTTTTATGCACTTCAGTAAAAAATGGGCATAGCACATACTCAGTACGATGCTTATATCATACAAAATTATACGGTTCTTGCAAGTATAAGCATGCCAGAAAATAAAATTATGATACTGAGCCTGAAAAATCTACAGATTTTGAAGACTAACCTGAGATAATTTTTCATATCATAGAATGTAGAGAATATATTATTAAATATTTTGAGATAAAAAACTTTTTCAGAAGGAGGGTACAAGAAAGAACGTGGCAGAACATGGCCAAGAGGAGGGAGGAGAGGGGACATGGAACTAAGTTTCTGCTCTGAGCTCCTCCATTAGTGAACTGTTGTACAATTAACGTTAACGTTGAAAGACACAGGCTACCGCTCCCTTCAAGATCACTAACTTCTTAACTTAATTAAGAAGCAAGGTTAGCCTCTGCTGAATGATGGCATAATTTTTCTTGTAGATTAAAGACCAGCTATTGTTCCTGAATTACACCTGGATCTCTTCCAGGACAAAGCAACATACCAGAACTGGGACAGATGCCATAAATGCCTGCTTGACACACAGTAATTTACTTTCAAGTGGAAAAACAAGAAATAATCCATGTGATTATTGATAGCTGATTAATCTTCATGCTGGAAGTACTCAGACATTTTGGTTCCTTGGAAATATCTAATTTTAGGGTATTTAGATAGTAAGCAAAATTCTGCTTCTATGTTTCTAACATCTCCTGTCTTAAGAACTGAGACTTTCAAACTGAGAAGCCTGGAAGAGTTTCCTCAAGTCAGATGCAGAGTGGTACAGTCAAAAGATTAACCTGGTAGTTTGCAGTGTATGAAATTATCCTCAAAATCCTTTTGCACTAGAAATTAAATGCATTTCATTATGTCATTGTCATGGTTCGATGCTGGTTTAAACGCCAAACACACGAAATCCAATTATATGCATAAGGGGAATATGGATTTATTGAGAAAAATGTAAAGAAACTTCGGGGCAAAATAAGGTCCACACTTAAACAGTTGCAATATACAGAAAAGTTTATTACTAACAGAATAAAAAGTGAAAAAAGAAATGTTAAGAAATCAAAGCAAATCTTTAAACACCTTCTTACCCAGTGCCTCCTTCTTTACTACAAACCTCTCACAAGTGAAAACAAAACAAAAACATGGGATTTTCGTCAGAGTTGCACTTTTAAAAGAGTCTTTTATGCTTAAAGAAAAGAGGTTCTTCTGCTGTGCCATAGAATTTTTCACAAACCAACAGTCGGCCCGGAGAAACAATCTGTTGAAGTGAAAAAGATACCTCTCTCATGAATCTTTCGCAGTCTTCCCACACTGCCAAGTCATGGGCCACAGGAGAAAATGGGGTTTTAGTCTTTTAAGGAGGAGCTATCTCAGCCTGAAAGCAAAGGTTCTCTGCTTCAAATCTCTAATAGCTTCTCACAACTTCTGTGTGGCCTGGCATGGGCCTCTCTATAACAACTTCTATATGGCCTGGCGTGGGCCTTTCTTTAAAATCAGAGGCTGCACAAGAATTTCCCACCCCCCAAGTTTTTTCAAATGGATTAAAGGTTTTCTACGGCTTTGCAAGACGCATTTTTAAGCTCCACGCCAAAAGTGCGACCGCCCTCTTTTCTCACAGTCAGTTCCATCCCACGTGGTCTCGCCCTTCCCCTCTGCTTCTGACCTTGGGGTCGCCATGTTCAGCTTCGTCCCATGCGACTTCACTTTTCTCTTCTTTCCTTGCTGACTTGAAAGAAGGGGTGTCTTTGTCGGCTGCGGTGTGTGGTGTTTCTTCAGTTTGGTGAGAGGTGTGCTGGATTCAAGGGATGCCCCGCTGGCCCCGCCGGCCCTGCCAGCTCCGTGCAAGGTCTCGGCGGCTTCAGATCATCTTGGCCACGAGGTCTCGGTTCCACACTGCCTGCGGAGCCAGGACAGCTCTCCCCTGAGGGGGGAGAGCCAGCCCCACGCCACCACCATGCTGAGAGGTCAAGGGGGGACTTGTCCCGGGCCTGAGGGCCTCCTCCTCCAGCCACCCCTTGGCCCTTGAGGCAAGAAACAAAAAGAAACTTCCTCCGCTTGCTTCCCTATAAATATGTGATTGCAGAGGCGTTACCAGCCCTCTCATTGGATTAGCAACTTATCCATCAACCAAGTTTCAACCTACCACAGTCATTTATAAGTTAGTATTAATTAAAGAATCACCAAGGAATAATTAATCTACAGATACAGACATTTCTCCCTTATAACTTACCTATATTAAAACTAAATGTAAGAAAGATATGGTTAAAAATATTATACCTAACCTATTGTCTAAAATCAGTACACTGAATTAATAAATGTAAATCAACAAGCACTAATGTTAAATAAATGTTAATTGGTGAAAAATTTTCTGTCGCTATAGAAGATCAAATCATTTGTGGAAGATCTCTTGTACTGAACAGGAGGAACAGGCATTAAAGAAGGAGGTTTTATTTTTTTCAGCATACACTAATATACATGTCACTGGGAAACTTTGAGCAGCATATACAAATCCTAATCTTATTAAAGGCTAACAGTAGGTTCAGTGCTCTTGAGTGTTGTGGAATGTTGTATGGAAGAAGACACTTCTTTGTCTTACCCTTCATAAACTCTAGACTTGAAGCAACTGCTATAATCTTGCAGTTTGATCTCTGACTTCAGGGAGGCCTAATGGGGGCCTGATACAGTTTGTCAGTCCTGCAGCTGGTGCTAAACTAAAGCATGCTTTAGTTAAATGCTCTTGATATAAATGTTCCCAGCAAGAGAGAAGGCAGCAGAATTTTTGAGATGTTATTGCAATGGCTCGGAAAATGCAGTTGAATTTGTATGCCAAGTCTGAATTTATCTTGCTTAGGTTGAAGTGATAGGATCATGTTAAATGCTTGTGATCTAGCATGAAGAGCTTGCTGTTGCTATTTTTATCCCTTCTTTTAGGCTTTTATAGGTTGTGATCATGGCCTCACCCTTTAGCTTTCTCTTAGACTTACTGAACAGGTTGAATAGGTTGAACTTTTCTGATTTATTTACCCAGAGCCTAATTGACCCTTCTTTAAAACGTGATAAAAAATTCTTGTATTGCTAAGTAATGCCCATATTTGGCAACTAATTTATAACCTGCTTGTCAATAGATAACATACCAAAACATTAACAGTATAAAAAGTACTATTCAGTAATACACATGACAATAATTAAACCATATCCATAAGTATTTAAAAGTGCAAAAGTGGAGAACCAATTGAAGCTGTAAATTATATTCAGGCATAAACACACACCCCCCCACACATCTTCTCATGTATTTCCTCATTCTCCTTTCATGTACAAATCTATATTCTTTTATTTTCAGCATACAGCACATTATGTAGTGACACAGACATCATTGTGATTTCAAGTGATTTGTGGATGGTTTGAGAGGCGGCAGCAGTTCTGTAACTTTGTGGCTACATTTAAAGGTATCATGCAAGTAGGTCTCTAACCACTGTCCAGTCTCCCTATTTGCCTGAACCCTACTGTAGCAAAATAAAGGATATTAATCCCTTATCCTAATTTAGCATTAGTAATTAGGTCTGCTGAAGCCTTAGTCTGCAAACTGTGATATGCTGACCTTTTACCTAGTTAACTAAAAGGAGGCCTTGGAGCTGCTTAGAGCCGGAAGATAAGGAAGCAAGGAAGGTTGCTACACTCATCAGAAGCTGCAACCTTAAATGTAAGAAAATAAATGGGCTGCCTAGAGACAATGAAGAGGTCCAATGAGGAATGGGAAGACCTCAGACATTAATACTGGTCGGAACTGTATTGAGAGAGGTGGGGAATTTAGATTGTAAGGTAGAATTGCACAAGGATTTCTTTGTTCAGGATCCATTTCTGGAGGCACCCAGCTTGAGGTTTCTACTGATGTATCACTGAAATAAATTACCTCATTGGACCTAAAGCCTGAGACTCTGCTACAGCATAGAGTGGAGAAAATTCTTTAACATCTACCTATTTTTTTCCCTCAAAATTTCATCTAATCCTTGCAAATTTTCCACTTACTTCTTCATGTGAAAGCATCATGTTTCTCTCTACTGTATTCTAATTCATTCCAAAGATATCACTGGAATTATTTAGGTACCTATTTACCCCATGACACCAATGAATGTGTCATAGCTACTGGGTTCAGGTGCATGCTCAAACACCTCAGCTCCATGTGTGATTGAGATCATTCCTACTTCTTCCATTACTTGCCTTCCACGAAAAAGACCTCAGCTGCCCTTGGCTTCTTACACCTTAAACTTTCCACCCTATTGATTTTTATATTTTTTTAGGTATAATGGAAGATATAAAGTAGCGTCTTGGAGAATTTAGTAATATAAAGTTGATATTAGTAACATGAAACTGTGGAAAGGGAATAGGCAGAAAGAAGGCTCAAATACTGTGCCAGAGAGATCCATGGAGAAAAAAACACATTACAGCCTGTAAGTACTTCTGGAAAAAGGACTTGAGGCAGCACTCTGTTGGTACACTTAACAGGGAAACTCAGCAGGAGTTACAACACTGAAGGAAGCCAGTATAATTTGGCAGAAATGTCTTTGTCTTCGTTGTCTAAATCAGCTATATCTGAATTTTATGCTTCTGCTATACTACAAAATGAAACCCTTTCTTTTTTCTTTTTTTCTTTGTTTGATTAGAAAATTGATATTCCTGATTATGTTCTGAACAGCTAAAATGCCTGATGTGAGATTAAATGAATTCCTTTTATCTGAGTATAAGAGGGAGAGCACCAATTTTCCTAATATTAGAAAGCGCATAATATAAGAGTATGTAATTTAAAACACATTAGCAGCTGGATATTTCCCAATCCTTCATTGAGCTGTCTGTAATATAAGGGTATTGTATAAGTGAACCCCTTTCACTTGCTTATGCTCTGTATGACACGGCAAATCTGAGGACTGTTTTAAGGTGAGTCTCTGATAAGTACAGAATCTAGATTATAATCAAATCTTTTGACAGGAGGTTCAATAATACAGTGAAATAACATGACAATTATGAAGGATAGTTCACTTTAGCAAAAAGAAAGAATAAATTTTCCTAAAATTTTGAATAACCTATGTTAAATCTTGGGAATGTGGTATGTAAATTAGACAAGAGTTCAGGAAAAATCAGGGAACCCAGATCCTTGGAAGTAAAACTTCAGGCCTTAGGTTTTTAGAGTTTTTCTTCTGCTTCTAATTATTTTCTCAACTTCCAGAAAACAAGTGTCCTAGCAAGGCCCACCGCTAATTCTTTGAATTACAGAATGCATTTTAATAGGTATTTTGAATGTTACCCGAGACAACATTGATGACTGCAAAAGCTGCAGCTTGTAACGAACAAGCCCATCTTCGTAATCCAAGATCATTATACAGAGGTCTGTTTTCATACTATAAGGGCAATTAACTCTAAAAGTACTATCATAACCAAAGTGAAATGTGATGGCCTCAAATGTAAAGGCCTCATTTGAAGTAATGTGAAATCCAGATTCTGTTTTCAAACATATATAGCACCCCCCAATTATTCTCAGTCTTACTGTTATTCATAATATTTGTGATAATAAAAAATTACAAAATTATAAAATGCAATGAGGAGAACCAAATAACTCAGTCCTGTATCTGTTCTCTTCAAATGTGAGCATTTTTGTCTACCTAAAACAAAGACTTTCAAATACAAAGCAGTAAGTTTCAATGGTTTCTCCAAAGAATAACACCTTTTTTTTAAGATTTAAAGTTGGTTGGATTCAAATGCTTACCTCTCTGTAAGGCTTGAAGCCTTTCTATTCTGCCTGAAGATTTGCAGCAGGTCTGTAACACCAGCCGGGAAAAGTCACAGAATTTTTGTAATTGTCTCCAGTCCTTGAGTCACAATGCAGAAAAAAAACCCTAATACAGGGAACTAATATGTCTTTTGCTACTTCTGGAATATAAACTGAGGAGAAAAATCATGTAAGATTTGGTTTTCTGTCTCTGCATGCACAGGCACTAGATTTACACTGCTGGAACTGGGCCAACAATTCCATGATGGAAAACAATTTAAAAAAAAAACAATTAGGCAAGTCATCCTCACAATCTTAGGCCTGACTTCAAAATGAAAGTAGATTCTGATCGTCTTGTGGCACCTAGTTTTCACCATATAAAATTCTAGTGACTTATAGATGCCCAAGAGGTCTTACACCATCTTTTGTATTTCTTGGACCTATTAAAGGCAATAACAAAACTGATATTTTTGAGGAAATTTTTACTGTTCTTCCTTCCACGTATATGTAATTTGAAGCAAATACTCTTGCTGCCTTTTCTTCCCTTCCCTTTCACTTACGTGCAACTTGAAACCACTTGTCTCACTAACAACCACAAACTTTTTTTTCAAATTAAACATAATGTCTATGTACCTTAAAATTAAATTCAACATGTCTGATTTTTTCTTTTTTAAAAACTATAGCCTTTAATTTTGTCCCAACACATATTCTTGCATCTAAAATATACATAAGTATTGCTAAGCAACGCTTAGCAGATGCTGTTTTTAGAAACTTCTGCTTATACAACAGCAACTCTTTAGTATTAATCATGCAAATTATAATTATGTTCTTCAATAAAAATCGAATTTTAGCCTGTTAATGACCTTTATAGACGTTTTTGTGTCAGCAGCAATCGTCTGTGCATGAAGTTCAACCACATCTGCACAAGGCAAATTTACAAGATCTTACCATTTAAATCAAAATTATATCATCAATTGTAACTCCACTAATGTCAGTCTAACATTATAATGCAGTGGCAATTTGTTCCTGCTTGCCACTGCTGGCAGAACTAAGCAGCACAAAAATTATTGAGATAGATGCACAAGTAATCAGTTATGCCACCTTATTGATGTATTCATGATTATCCCTTAATGAGGCAGAATTTCTTAAGAGGGAGTACTTGTCCCTAATGAATGTTTCTTCAGATGCCAGATTTGTTTTTTTACACCTGCTTTCCTTATATGACCTGCTATCCTTAATTACTATTTATAGGTACAGTGGAAAAGCAAAATTCTTGAAACAACAGTATATAAAAGATCCTGCATTTCATTACAGGAAAACAGATGTCGTGACAAAATAAAATGAGCTTCTGAGATGTGACCAAGGTCTTAATTCAAACAAACAAACAAATACAAAAAAGGATGAAAATACAATATAAGATTTTAATGCAAAATAAAGAATTGTCGACCTTCTAATGGACTACTGATGGCATTTGAAAAATCTATTTCTTGGTTTTCTGTCTCTCTCTTTAATTCAAAAGCTGGAGCCTAATTTATCAGATACTAAATTTGTTCAGTTCCTGTCAATACTGGCTGGTTGAAAGACTGATAAAATAGCCACAAAAGTCTGATGGGGTGGAGAGAGGGCAGTGCTCAACAGCCCACTAACAAAATGGAATCAGGAAATGACTTGAATAGAGTGGAATCCAGAGTCCTGTTATATCATAGAATTTCTTATATATTATTTCATCTCATGAGAGAGGGGATATCTTGGCACCTGAAATGGAATTCAAAATCATCGTTTATCTAAGAGAATGAAAAGTAAATTTGTTTTCTTTTGTTACTGTGCATATGTGGGGTTTTTTCTTTTTTTTTTCTCCAAAACTTATAATATATCTATGGGTATGACTGTAAAGAAAAACAAGTTTTCATCTCCAAAGCCCTGGAGAGAATACTGTATTTCTTTCAGAAATGCATTTATTGATACTGTGCTCCCCAAATCTAAGAATCCAGCTCTTACTATTTTATGAAGCTGTCATGATCATTTAGTTGTAATTACTGTCTTTTAATATTGTCTTTATGTCCTGCTGTAGAATGTACAGTTTTGAAATACCTTTTGATGTTTTTTTTTTTTAATAAAATTGTTTGAAAAGCTCTTTTGACCTTAATTATTTACTTGCTATGAAGGCTTACTGGTTTATTCAGTTTCTTATAAAATGTCACCTCAACCATTTTATTTTCATACAGATTTATACTTGTTAGACAATAGTATTTACATGATGACTTAATGAAGGTAGTGACAATTCATATTTCACTTCAAGGAAAAAGAAATATTTTATCTAATTCTCTACTTATCTCTAATGAACAATTTGGCAATTAATAATCTTACTGATATTTTCGTAGTGAATTCGTAGTAAATGCTAAGTGGTTGTAGAAATTCTGTCATTATTGAAGAAAATACACATGCATGGGATAAAGGCCTTGCAAAGTATTTATTCACAATCATTCAGAATAATAGAAAAGCTGAGAATTGGACTCAATGACCCTTGTTGGATGCCTTCCAACTCAGCTTATTCTGTGATTCTGTGAACAGCTGGTTGGACATTGGAGGAGCTGATCTGAGTGCTAGGTCATTCAGCCTTCATTTTTTCTAGGCAACTTGTAAAGAAACCTCTAGTGACAGAAACAGCATCATCTCTGAGCAGTCTGTTTCTGCATTACTCTCCAGATTTTCTTTCTGTTTTGTTTTCATTTTTAAAATGTACAATCTGAACTTCCCAAGCCACAGTTTATGGCTGCTTGCCCTTGTTATATCAACTACCACAAATTCCTATGAAAATCTGCCCTGAGAATGAGTTTCAGTTTTGAAATACACACCTAACACCTGAATGGGCAAACACAAAAGAAGAATTAACCTTTTTTGCTGCATACAAATCTTTTATAACTGTAGGGCAGAATTGCTTGTGGCTCTCTATGTCAACAATAAGATTTTGAAAGTACAAGTGTTGTAACAGTAGGGTTTTAGAATCACATTTTGACCTCTCAGGAGCTACCCTTCCACCAGAAGTACAGTCTGATCACCCTCAGCAAGTTCCTTGCTTGTAAAAACAGCAAAGAAATTCACACTACAGTGATTTTATCAGTAATTAGTATGCAACTGCTGGCTTTGCCCTGGTAATTCATTATAGTGAAGTTATCATCAAAATCATGGTGTGTTGATTACACATTAACTTTCATACATTACCAGTGGACCAGTGAATTGATGATATATTACTGTAGAGCATCAGGTAAGCACCAATTGTAAAATATAAGACATAAGCTTTGTTGTTTATTTGTTTTTGTCTGAACAAGATAACTTGACGACAAAGACAATAGCACAAGCATTACGCTATCAACATCCTTCATCACTGAACAATGGACATTGGACATAAAATTGGATATGGGCCAGCAATGTGCATTTGCAACTCAGAAAACTGATCAAATCCTGGGCTACATTGAAAGTAGTATGGCCATCAGGTTGGGAGATTAATCTCCCCATCTACTCTGCTTTCATGGGACCCCACTTGGAGTACTGTATTCAGACTTGGGGTCCCCAGTGCAAGAAAGACCTGTTGGTGTGTCCAGGGAAAAGCCACAGAAATTATAAGAGGACTTGAACACCTCTCCTATAACAAAAGGATGAGAGGGTTAGGGTTGTTCAGCCTAGAGAATGCTCTAAAAAGACTTTATAGCAGCCTTTTAATATATAGCAAGGGCTTGCAAGGAAAATGGACAGAGACTTTCGTCAAGGCCTGCAGTGACAGAATAAGGGTTAGCAGTTTTAAACTGAAAGAGTTTAGAGCTCCAGAGTGGGGTTGCCTGGTGTAGGTCTCCGAGAAACTGCATTTCACACTCCTAAACTCTTTCAGAGCAAATTTCATAATACCTTTCTGCAGCTGCAGCAGCAAGCCAGGGCCAGCGGGGCCAGGGCTGCAGGTTTTCGTGTCCGGCAAGTCCATTTTCTTCCCCCTGCAATGCAGCAACATCTCAGAACTGCAGCGCTCATGCCAGCTGGAAAGAAGCAGGGAAACCTACACTGCACGTTTGGAGCTGCCCCAGACAATGCCAGCACCCCCCATTTATCACCAGAACTGCTTTGTAAGCTCCTACCTTCCGATTTTTGTTCGAGGAGGAAGGTTGAGCCGAGCGGGGCTTCTCTGCCGTATTGTCTTTGTCTCTGATCCACATGCTATTCCAAAGCAGCTGCCATTTTGGGGAAGGAGCTTCTCCGCCATACTGTCTTTGTCTTCACATCCATGCTGTCGGCTATGGTGGCCGCTATCCTGGGGGAGTGGCTTATTGTTTACCTTTGTTCCCGGAGAGTCCATGGGATTCAACATCTTTGAATCTTGCGATTATTACTGTTATCTTGGTTGTTGCTGGTTTATCTTTAGCAAACTGTTATTTTTTTCATTTATATTTTCTTGCATTCATTAAAATCTACTTGCCTAATTGGTGAAAGGGGAGTGGTTAAAACTATAAAGGGGAGGTAACTAATTTTGGAGTGCCCACCCCCTACAATTCTCTTAAAATAAGACAGAGTCAGAAGTGAGCCCCATCTACCCTGGCCTTGAACAACTCCAGGGGTTGGGAGTCTCCCACCTCTCTGGGCAACCTGTTCCAGTGCTTCACCACCTTTATAGTAAATAATTTCTTCCTAATATCTAATCTAAACCTTCCCTCCTTCAGCTTCAGGCTGCTGCCCCTTGTCCTATCACTACATTCCCATGCAAAAAGTCCTTATCCAGCCTTCTTTTAAGCTCCCTTTATGTACTGGAAACTGCTCTAGGGTCTTCCAGTCTCCTATTTTTCAGGTTGACCAGCCATAACTTTCTCAGCCTGTCTTCTATAGGACAGGTGTTCCAAACCTGTAATCAACTTAGCGATTCTCCTCTGGATTTCTTCCAACAGGTCAACGTTTTTCTTGTGATGAGGTCTAAGGTCAACCCAGAACACATAGATTGAGATAGATATGTAGATAGATAGATGCATGAAAAGCTAAAAATTTATAACTGTAAATTAAATCTTAACAGTCCAATTCAAGAATCATTACTAGTCTAGATCTAACTACAGAAAGGCAAGAATAAAAATCTAAATAGAAAAAAACTATAAAGAAAAATTTTCTGTAATAGTAATAATAACACAATTAAAATTGTAACACACACTCAAAGTTTTTGTCCCTTTTTGACAGTGTCATGTTCACCCTTCAATTGTTTGCCTGGGTCATGGAATCATAGAATTATTTAGAACGGAAAAGACCTCTAAGATCATCAAGTCCAGTCATTAACCTAACACTGCCAAGTCCACCACCAAACCATGTCCCTAAGTGCCACAACTTTTAAATACCTCTAGGTACAGTGACTTGGCTACTTGGCAACTCAGCTACCTCCTTTTTATGTGTGTTCCAATGCTTAAAAACTGTTTCCATGAAGAATCCTTTTTATAGTATCCAATCAAAACCTCCCCTGGCACAACCGGAGACCATTTACTCTTGTCCTATTGCTTGTTACCTGGGAGAAAAGACCAACACCCTCATTACTACAATCTCTTCTCAGGTAGTTATGGAGAGTCATAAGGTCTCCTCTCAGCCTCATTTTCTCCAGGCCAAACACTCACAACTCACTCAGCCAATCCTCATTAGACTTGTACTTCACCATCCTTGTTGACTCTTCTCTGGACATGCTTCAGCATCTGCACTTACATGGGGTCCATGCAGGACCTGGCGCTTCACCTTGTTGAACATCATACAATTGTACTCAGCCCATCAATCAGGCCTCTCCAGATCCCTCTGCAGAGCCTTCCTACCATCCAGCAGATCAATAATCCTGCCCAATTTGCTGTTGTCTGCAAACTGAGGGTGCACTCAACCCCCTCTTCCAGGTCATTGATAAAGGTATTCAACAGGACCAGCCCAAATACACTTGTAAAGTCACCTGATGAATCTCACTCCATTCACCACCACTCTCTGGGCTCAGCCATCCAGCTAGTTTTTTACCCAGTGAACAGTGCATTTGACCAAGCCAGTGATTTCATTGTGGTGCTAGTGAGGGGGTCACAGTGAGCTTCCAGTATCCATCTGACAGTGGTAGGAAAATTATGTTCATAGTGATGGGTCATTTTTATTGTCATGGGATATACTTGGGGTCGTGTTTGCTTATATATTTTTATACCTTTGCTCTTTGTCATTCCGAAGCTCTACTTTACATCCAAGTTCACTAAACCTTGTGTCTCTTACATACGTTATTTTCGTTACCCCTAAACCCCATTTTGTCTAGATCCATGTCTGCATAGTGTTAATTACCATGGCTTAGTTGTTAAAGCTGTTTCTTATGTCTTGACTTCTGAAGGACTCTGATATTGTACCAGGCCTGTGTTTTTCTACTCTGTGTCAGTATGTTAGAATTTAAACTATCCCATTCCATGTAAAGTGCTTGCTGCTGCTTTTTACCTAAAATTATGGTTGTACCACACAAAGACAGATAAAAGTAAAACAAATTAGCCATAGACACTCAGTCATTTGGACAAACTGTTGTCACAGTTAAGCCAAGTAAAGCACGACTGCAGGTAGGTCATATCATAACAGAGCATAACTGTTAAGTGTTGGTCCTGAGGCCTGGTAAACTCAGTACAAAGGTTATGGCCCATTATGGCAATACCTATAGGAATATATTGTTACACTCTGCAGTATTCCTGTGAACCTGGGTTTGTAACATTTTTATTTCAAATTAAACTTAATGTAAGATTGCTTCATTAGCATGGTATTTGTTTCTACAGTGGAGCAGGGAAGTCCAATACTAAATATAAAACCAGGAAAAACTTCTGAAGATCATGTTTTCAGCTGTTGATACGGTATTGCAGCAATGCAGCTCATGCAAAGATTGCAACACTTCCAGTATCAGAAGATATCATCATTCTTTCAAGTTGTACCTATTCCTTAAAGTAACAATAGCTGTGATCCTTTCTCTTCTAAAAGAAAATAGGTTTGTGTCAGGCATGAAAGACTACTGGTATTAGCGGTTACCTTTATGTGTTCAGTTAATTAGTAAATATAACAAGAAGAAAATAAAGGATACCTTATTTAAGTATCATGGACAGGACTATAATCAGTTCTCAAGAAATAATTAGTCCAAACTATATCAGTGCAAGTCTAAAACATAACAATACTGAAACTCAGTAGAAACATGAACAATTATAATTCATTAAAATTCAGTTTGGAGAATTGAAGTGAGGTTAAGAAGATGTTGGAGAAGACACGTTTTCTGTGTAAAGGGCCCATTTATATGTATTTCCTATAGAAATATCTCTATATATAGGATTGAGTACTATTCAGAACAAAAGCAAGGAGAAATACAGAGGACAAGAAAAAAAAGTTTTTCATACTCTGACAAAAGAGTCTCACAAATTCTTTCAGGTTTTGAAGACTACATGGAGCATGAATATAATTCCTAACACTGTCAGGAGAACTTCAGAAATATTAGTATTTTTTTACAATATTTTAGAAATAATTGGAAATATTTGTCTTTTTAACAGCTAATATTCTGTCTTCTGTGGTACCTACTGCTCCTCTGGGCAAAACATTTTGTGATACCCTCCTTACACAAGCATGCACATTTATGTCAAAGAAGGAAAATCTTAGATCCTACAAATCTGAGGACATAAACTTGCCTAAATGTTTCTGCAGTTTCTGAAGGAGATGCGGGAAGGTTGAAGAACTCTGACCAAGTTCTACAGGATGCTGAAGACTTGTCCTACCAGGCAGCCATTTTCCTTCCCCACCCATTACAGCATACTGCACATTGATAATGTTCAACACTTCATGTCACTCTCTCCAGCAACAGGAAAATAAACTGAAACTTAATTTCAAGCTCCCACTTCAGCTTTAATGTACGAAAATCTTTGCTTCTAATTATCTTGTTTTTGCAGACACAAGTATTAACATGAAGAACCACTCTATGCCAATTACAGTTCCCATCCTTCAGTGAGACTACAGCTTCATCTGAAATTGAGAATAATTCAAATGAATAGTTTACGAATTATATTCCTCTACAAAAAGTCAGAGAAGAGGGAAATGATTCCATATATTAACTTCAAGGAACCCTAGCCAGTTGAAATAACACGTATTTAGTAATCATTAATTATGGTTAATGAAGAAGGTTGTTTTCTATCTAACAACCAAAACAATTGTTAAAGAAGAATTTAGATTTTATGAGACTTCAGTAACAGCTAATGCTTCCTAAGCAATTTAGAAATAAAATTGAAATAATTTTACAAGCTTCGATGTTTTGACTGAAATCCACCCAAATGTAATTACCTTTTTCTAATGAAAGTGTTTGAAAAGTATAGATTAAGGCTTAGAAAAATGTAGAATTCAAGTGCCATCATTCCTATGAGATGTCTTTGATATTTATTATGGAAAAGACTAGTTTGATAACCCATTATGAAAGCAAAGTTTGGTTACAGAAAATCAAAAAGCTTGCATAAAAAACTGCAGGAATTTTCTAGGAAATGGTTGAGTCTGTTTAAATTCCAATTAAAGCATTTGTGTATTCTTGAGGATTACATGCAGGAACAAATTAACTGAAACTAAAATGAACTCAGCCCGTCATAAAATGGATTTTCTTAAATAAAAAGGGCATTTTTCAAAATTACAACTGAAAACAGCCAATGTTAGAGTACTTACATTACAATTGTAAAGTTTAGGCTTTTTTTTTCAATATTTAACATGAATAACAACATTTGCTACAGAACGCATAATTCTCCTCAATTTTTTACTACCTAAGGTGTGAGTTGTGTCCTTACTTGCTGTGCCACTTTGCTATTCAATTAACTTGTACCCACTTTCCCCATGTTGGAAGCAGCTATATGTCACAACATGCCTGTAACACTCCGGGTGAAAGTGCTGGACCACTGCTAAGAAGAAATGTATTCAAGAGGCCTCAGTGACACTTTGGAGTTTTCAGAAGTCTGATGTCTTTAAACCAAGTAAGTAATAATCATAAATTCTATGAATTAGAAATGCAGAATTACACTTGCAACATGGTACTGTAAGTTAAAATTGGACTACAGTCCAAGGCTAAGGCCACATTCCTTTAAGCCACTTACAGGGAAACTGCAACAAGATTTTTGAACAAAGGTTAAAGATTACATTTTTTTTCCCTATTGTATGTTGTCCACAGAAGTTGTCCACTGATGATCTAATCATAGAAGGCCACTAGGTTAGTCAGGCTGCATAATACAATATGTAATTATTTGACTACAAGGTTCAAGTTAAGCATATCTATGAAAAACAGAAAGAAAGTTAAGTTCATTAGTTTTAAGGTCATGTGACAGAAACCTCACAATTTATCAGGCAACTTTATTATTCTTACAAATGTTTAGCTGTTTAAATATAAAGCCCGATGTTTCACCTGAGCTTATACATATTTACTTTGTTACGATAAGTTAAAATACCTGTGTTCTTTTCCTTTTCTTTTGCCTTAATGTTTTTAGGCATTCATCTACATTTTAGACAGTCAACAATAATTACATAAACAGCAACAATTTGTAACAGTTTTCTGTCTGAAACCATGTTGTTCCTCAATCTACTTGAACACTTAAATGCTAAGAAAACCTTCTCTGGCCTTTTTCATTTATGGATTTTGTTATCCACCAAGGTAAGAACTACCCCTCTGACTGAGGTAGGCAGAATGTTATGAATGACATTTCAGCACATGTATCTTCATAATCTTGTTTTTTGCTTGTTCATGTTTGCTTTGACAGTTAGATTTTTCATAAGTATTAAAACAAATACGTATAATACACGATTGTTACAATACTGTTGATTTAATCTTAGGGGCTACTGATGGAAAAACATACCATAGAACTTCCTATGGCATTTTTATGAATCTTTCTTTTAAATGAACTTTTCTTGCTATTTGGTTAATTTCCTTCATGCGATCTCAACTGATTTAATTGTATCTTTATCATATTTTCTCACTTTACCCTCTTACACATGACTTCATGTCCTTTTCCCCAGAAAATCAATAATTATTAGATGATTGTCAGTACATTCAGAATAACTTAGACTTCCATTCTGTAAGACAATTCAAGCCTGTTCCATATATTCTTTTTTTTTCAAAATTAGACTCAGGTTAGAGAGTCAAATTTGGCTTTGTAAAGTTTTTTCTTCTCCATTATCTAACATTAGAATAACTGCCAGTATTTATTATTTGCCTCCTTTAAAAAAAATGGTTTCTAAAAATATTGTTAAAGAGTTGAACAGATGGACAGTAATGTAAGTTTGATGAGGTTAATGAGGATGCATTATTTTCTTTTGTTTACAACACAGAAAAGAAAAAAAAGGGAGGTGTAAGACAAATATTGCTTGGTTTTTTGGTGGTTTTTGCTTTTTATCCTCTCAATTTTAAGTTTTGCTTTCTTTTCAGTTTCAATTCCAAAGTCGTTACTCCTCCTCTGAAAGTCACATAAAATAGGCAGAGTCTATTAGTATGTATATGTTTATTTGAGTTCCAAGATACAATAATTTATTAGTGGACTTTGAGAAGTGATACCAATCTTCAGACTTTTTCCTTCTAAGAACTATGACAGCCTTCATGCTTCTTTATTTTGTGAGAACAGTTATAGTGAGTTCATTATTCCTGTGTTATCACATTTTCTTCAAATTTGAGTATTTTGGATTTCCTTACAAATCTGTTTTAGTAAATGGTGCTGTATGTAAGTAGCTTTTAGAGGAACAACTGGGAATTCTTGTACACAGTAATGCACTCGTTAAAAGACTATTTCTTATTAAGCAGTATAAATACATTTTAATAAGAATGAAGCAGCTCTGACTTTGAAATAGCCTAAGGCACTGAAGTACTTTGTGACTATTTGAGATGCCAGTAGTTTAACCGACTGAGAAATGGGAACAATTTCTGGTTTCCCCAAGGCATCCTTGTCTGAAGAGTTGACCTTCTTCCCAACTTTCAGTCTTGCTGTCATTGTGTAATACACTACAAAGTACAACAGTTATTGCCAAGGTGAAAAGCATTTTAAGTCATATTATCCGCTTGCAGAGGGGTTCAACCCATATAATTATATGAAAATTACTGTCATTGCCTAATATTGATTCTGAACTAAAAGTCAGAAACAATTTATAGATGTTCTTTTTTACAATTCCTCATATCTTTTGCTGTAAAACCCAAAAACCACAAAAAGTACCACTATTCCAAGCTATGTCAGATACTAGCTTGGAAAGCACTTGCACACTTCTAATGCTTTTTGCTGTCTGAACATGTGAGTGGTTGAAAATAATGATTTCTAAAACTGTTATTATAGCCAAAAGGCATCTTCAGTCTCACAAATTTTTTATTCCTGTGTGTTCTCCAGAAAAAAATAATTGCATTAAAACATATGGGTGAGTCCCTGTGTATATATATAATATAAATATGTGTTTCCTTATACATATATGTGTAAATAAATAAATATATATGTCTAAATACTATATTATACCTAAAAATTATTTACTAATACATTTCTTAGATTACAATGAAGAATACTGAAATTTTAATATTTTATCTTCTTTCTGTAGTTATTGTTAACTCTCATGGTACCGATTAAAACCATTACAAAATAAACTACATAATTACAATAATTGATATTAGGTATCCAGAACTTTGTGTAAATCAGCTTTTTCACAAAATGTTTCTTTCACACATAATGTGTACAAAATTGTATCAATTAAACAAAATCATATGAACATTTATGTGTATATACAAGCATATATCTTTATTTCCCCCTCCAGGTTTGTAAGAATCCCTGATTTAATCAAAATTTGTTAGTCATATCAAAAACATTTTTTCAAAGGTGATCTCAGTTCAACTAATAGTAGGTCTCTCACAGAAAAGTGTTGAACAAATATCCTTTTGTAGGATATTTGGAAGAGAAGAGTAAAACCCTAAAGGCTTTTTGGAAGAGCTCCAGTGGAGAAAAGGAGAACATGACAGGCATCATCCTTTTTTCTTGAGTGTTAGTGTTTTTATGTCCAAGGAAATGAGGCTATGCCTGGGCCTTGTCTGGAAAGCTAATCACATGGTGACATGTGTCATTTCTGATAGACTAATATTGAGCAGCATTTCTTTTTGAAATTTCTGAGACAGGTCATGTCAAATCCCATAAATCAAATATGTCACTTATTATTGGAAGTATATGATATATAATAGGGAAAAGCCTAAATAAATTATTTTTTATGGAATACACAAATCTTCACTTTTGAAACTCTGGGGCAAAGAGGGATAGCTCCAAGTTCCTGTGTACCCCTATGTCCTTTATAAAACAAAAATGAGTGGAATCACCATGCTTATGAGAAAGAAGGCAAAGACGACTATTCCATATATATGCATCAAAGCATGAAGAAAAATGCCACGCATTTGAAAGTAAAATCTGCTTTCTGAGCTTCTAACTTTAAGAAAATTGATGAAATATGATGAAAGGAGTCTGAAATCCATTCACATTTCATTAAGTAATTTTTATTTTGTCTTAAAATATTACAACTGGAATTATAACATAGGGTAAAATTCCTATTCTTGTTAATATGATGGGTGATTTAATTACTACATTACTTTTCATATCATGTTACAGAAAATAAACAAGAATATAATAAAAAGTAGAGTGGACGTTGGTTGATTCCATAGAATCTGTTAGAAACATAAAATCATAGAATGTTCAAGGGGTCGGAATGGATCCTAAAGATCATCTAGTCCCAACACCCCCTGCTGTAGGCAGGGTCACCTCCCACTAGACCAGGTTGCTCAAGGCCTTATCCAATCTGATTTTGAACACTGCCAGGATTGGGGTACCCACAACATCTCTGGGCAACCTGTTCCTGTGTCTAACCACCCTCAAAGTTAAAAATTTCTTCCTAATATTTAACCTAAATTTCCCCTCTGTCAATTTGTACCCATTATTCCTTTTTCTATTGATGCCTTTTCTAACATCACAAGCCAAACAAGATTAAAATTATAAAAGCGATTACTGTTTATTTAAGGTCCTCCAGGAGCACTTACTGCAGAATGCACACGTAAAATAGGGCTTGGGCATTTTTATAAGTTTAGTAAATTAGCATAATTGGCAAGAATCCTCATTTAGAAGTACAGATAATGAAATAATTTCCTCTCTAGGTTTGGCCCCTTACTGAAGCCTCCCCCCTTGCTTTTAGCCCCACACTGTCTATGTCTAAATACATAAGAAAGTGACATGGCCTTGGTTCACTGAAGAAGCAAGATTAGAATAAGATTCCAGGAATGTGTTTGTCTAAAAAAGTACTGAATGTAGCTAAGAAATTATATAACTATATAATAATAGTCTACAGAGCAAAAAAATTTTGAAAAATATATAAAAAGCAAAAAAATCTTTTGGTATCACTATCACTACAGTTCTTGATGAAAGTCCCTCTCCAGCTTCCCTGTAGGCCCCATTCAGATAGTGCAAGGCTGATATGAGGAAGCTTCTTTTCTCCAGGCCAAGCAGTCCCAACTTTCTTAGCCTGTCTGCTGAAATGTTCTGCTCCTTCAGATCAGGGGGCTGCCTAGCACAGTGAGAGTACATTGGGGAGTGCATGTCAGCCAAGCCAGTGTCTGGTTTGCTTTCCTAAACTATATATTCAGACACTGGATTACAGACATAGAGAAAAAATGCCTGCCTATTTGGTTTTTGTCTATGGGCCCTCTGCCTCTGAGTTTTTTTCTTATCAGATAACCCCAGTTCTAGCAATGGGCAGAAAATAACTGGATTTTCACCTTTCTTCAAACATGTAGCAATATGTGAACACTTTCTTATGTATTTACAGAATAGGTCTTGAAAGCCTGGTTTTCCTTCATTAAATACATTTTTATATTTCATTATCACTAGAAAAACTATGTCATATCCTGCTTGAATTAAATAAAGACATCTTGAAGATTGTACAGTGAGAATTTTAACATGTTTTAGATTCACTCTTCAAACACTGACAATAAGAAGAGTAACCAAATATCACTATTTCAGATTATTATTAATTTTGTGATGGACTAAATTTTTCTTCCATGGCACTACACGCATTTCCACAAAATTCTACAGAGATGCCATTAAAAAAACAAACAAAAAACAACAAAAAAGAGAGATTTTGCAAAAGTTTGAAAAAAAATTGAGGGAAGAAAAACATATATGTCCCTTATATTTAGGCACTCAGTTACCCTTTGCTCTGGTTGATAGAGCAGTCCCTGTGAAATTCAGGTCCTAAAGCACTTGTCTCAGTATTGTCAATGTCTACCAGGGGAACTCACAAGGTTTGTGATAAGTGATCAGGTAGTGTATAACACCACTTAAACATTTCTGTAGCACATCACTTCATAAGTGACTATGACAGTAACTTTTAACTGTAGATTCTGGGGGAGGGGGGTGTTGTAACTGTTTTTCAGCATATATAAATAATGTTTCATCCCATCCTCCAAACTCTTTTACTTAATGTTGAGAACCTAAGCCTACTGCAAAGTAGAAAGCTCATGTCTGTTCTCCTTTGTTAGCATATATGATGAACAATAGTATTTTGCAGATATTTAAGAAAGGGCAGGACCATTCCTACCTATTTTTACAATAATTTTATAATTGTCAGTTTTTCACTAAGCTGGTAGAAGGAAGTAAGGGAGCTGTTTCCTTTCCAGCATCATGAAGTACAAATTATTTTCTGGAAGATGAGCAAGTTTTAGTATGCTGCCATGGTTTAAACCCAATGTACACTTATGTCAGTATTTTTCAGTGTGATTTTTTACTTAGAATTTTATTTTCCCTTGAATGTTTCAGAGCAAAGCTCTGAAGATTTCTCCCCTGCTTTATGAACAGAAAGAAAATGGAGAATGTTAAGGGAAGGACGACTAGTTTTTTCCCTGCTGAAACACTGCAGTACTAGCCTGCTTTTTTTATTTAATATTCTAATATATGGTTATTGTTTAACTTCTCAAGAATATATAAGGGAGCAAGGAGTATGACTGTGATATGTAACTACAAAAGTGGGGAAAAAAAAGATAAAGAACAGAAAAAACAAAGGACTTGGTGAAGAATGGAGAAGAAAATGTGTTCTTGGAAATCAATAGGACCACCTATATCTTGAAAGATGAGAGCCTGTATCAATGTCTTCCTTTAAGAAACGTAACTTGATCAAAGCATTGCAGTGGTGAGGGTTAAATGTTATACAAATACTATCTACTCCACCTGAGTTTGTTCTCTGAAATTAGTTTGAGTACAACTTATGCATTGTAAAGACATTTCCCTGCTGGCACAGACTCATACCAAAGGACTGAAAACTAACAAGAGCAATCCGTAGTAATACATGTACATCTCTTTATCTTGGTAAAAACAGATGAAACTCTCAGTTTGCCAGCTAGTTGTGGTACAGAAAATTATGCATTTCAAAGAAAATTTCTATTAGCCAGGGGAAAAAGATTAAAAATTAGAGAAAAAAAAAATATAAGAGTTTCCATTTTAGATATAATAAGGAGTTATATCTGGAAGCACTGTTGTCACTGATATTAATCTTTTCATTAACTTATTTAGCATGAATTCATAATCGGGCTGACATTTTAAGTAAGGTCTCCACTGTGTCTGAAATAATCAGTTTGTTCTGCATGGCAAAACTACTTACTCTTGTTATGTTAAAATGAATCACATTAAGAGAATCTGACTTCAGCTGGCAGTTAATTGAGATCAGGGATACAACACTGGTAATCGTTTTACAAATGAGTTCCCTGTTTGCATTCAGTTCTGACTCTCAGCTCCTAGCAACTGTCAGGTCTTTTTTAATAGATCCTTATCAATGGAATTCTTTAGAATACATCCCTTGATTAGAAATGAAGAGAACATATATTTTACTATGCTTACTAGCGGCCTTACTATATGAACAATTTTTGAAACTTAGGATACATACTGTTAAGATTGCATTTGACTTGAGATAAAGCAATAAGGTTTTAATAATATTTTAACATTAAAACAAAGCACAGCTTGCATTTGGTTATGTAGCAAGTAATATTTTATTGTCAGATTGATTCAGAAGATAGCCACTTGTCTTTTAGGAACAGTGTGAGTAAAACATGCCAGCACAAATTGAAGCTCATGGAGATCCATGCAGTTATTCCTGCCAACAGATGTAGTACTTTCTGGTTTACAACAAGCTTAGTCACTTTGACCAATCTAGAAGGAAAAGATACACACAACCCATCTGAGAGTTGGACTAGAAGATTATTGTAGATCACTCCCAACTATTCTATTCTATTCTATTCTATTCTATTCTATTCTATTCTATTCTATTCTATTCTATTCTATTCTATTCTATTCTATTCTTTTATTATGTGCACATTGTGCCGGTTTGGGCCAAACTCAGGGAAAACGTCCAAAAGGAACATCTCCTCAAATGAAAGCAGGTTACAGCCACCCCTTCCCCGCCAGGTTCAGGAAAAAAAAAGATTTTCCTTGGGGGAAAGTGAAGGAAAAAAAACCTATTTATTTAACAAACACACAGAAAAAGAATAATAAAGCTAAATAATAAAACCTCTCGTTGTGGAGAGAAACCTGGGAAGATTTTAAAGTTCTTGTCTGGGTGTGATCTCTCTCCTACTGCCCGGAACTGGGTAGGTGTGGGCCCCCTCCGGGCCTAAGGTGGACATTTTCCCAGTGAGTTCTGGTGTTCTGATGTTGAAACAGTCCAGAAGAGAAGAAGGGAAAAGCCGAAGTCCTGGAAAGAATCTTAACTTTCAGTCTCTCTCTGGAGAAACAGAGCCGAAAAGCCGAGAGAAGCAGAAAGGGTGCTTCCTTCGCTCCTCAGCAGCAGCAGCAGCTAATCTCTGTGTCCTTGAAGCACAAACTGTTTTGAAAAGTTCACTCAGTTTTTATTTTCTCTCTCTTGCACCCAGTTTTAAAGGCACAGAAAGGCTCAGGATTATATCCGGGCATAGAGTGGTGATAGGGAATACAACAGCATAAAGTCACCCCAAGACACACATTAACTGTGTATTCCTTCTCAGTTAACTATATAGATAGGCGAGGGAAGAGTTTAACAATAAATACCAACATTTCAGTACTACAGACAAGCAATCATGGAAGATCACATAAGTAACTCAAACTCTTTCCTTATATAGTGTATACATAAATTTAAGGACACTGATATTTGCATTCATAACCTTATCTTTTATGCAGTGTCATATGCAGGAAGGAATAAAAAAATCGAAATATTTTGGTGTCTCGTTAGTAACTGATGTTTAAAAATGCTAAATTATCTATTTTAGTTCAAAAAGTAGAATTACAACAGTGTTTGCTCATAAAATATCCCAATTCTTTCTAAAATCAGATGCTTGTGTTGAATTAATTTAAAGTGTTAAGACACACTGAATATTCAGTCATTAGCTGTGGATGGTTCAGCTCAGTTGCTTTTGGCCTCTTAAAATACAATATTCTTCAAGTATCTTAGAGTACTAAAAGCTTGCATTGCACTTACAGAGCACACGTGAAGTCCTTTTATCTGACTTCACCTCCACAACTGCTATATAGGACAGCTATACTTTACCTGTTACAGCACAACAGATGTGTTTAGACTTTGGACTTTCTACATGATTTTGTAATCTATTGTTTCACAGAAGTGCAAGTTGGTGGCATATTTAGATACACTTCTGTTACCCTGCACTACTTTGCATTTAATCTGCCATCATACTGAAATACTGTACTCATCACACATAAAATATATATTTTGGATAAACCCTTGAAATCTTGACACTTATTTGACTCAAGCATTTTTCAGATTTTTTTAGTGTTGCCGTTTCCTGTTTCAATCTATCATTTCATGTCATGAAACTTCAGGTATAACTCAACAGGAACCATGCAAAATGTTTTTTATGGCCCATACTGAAAGATTTCCTGCAGGACTACTAAAAAACCAAATGGCAGTTTAGGCAACTACTACTTATTTTGCCAGTCATATATGTTTTCCTATCAAGTTGTATCACTTGGAATTAGATATTTTGGAAATGAAATTCCTCACTATTGTAATTAAATAGCATGAAGATATATTGCATGACATAATTCTAAGCAAAATTATGTTGCATAATTTCACAATAATACCCAGGAGACTGCTATGTTATAAAACAGGTATGTACCAACACTTCAGGACAAAACTTCCTCTCTGCCCCCTCACTTTATTTCAGATGTGTAATCTGTCTTCATTTCAGTTTGAAAAGTTCCAACAGTTTTTTGCAGTGAGGAAAACCAGAAGTCATGTTAACCATGGAAATGACAAACAACTGGTTATAAATCAGACCTATATTTCATGTTCCTTTTTTTTTCCTACACTGTAACAATATTAAAAGACAAAAAAAAAAAAAAGATGTACTACTGCACAGCAGTACATAATACTGATCTATTACTTTTTAGTATATCCTTTTGTTCTTGGTTTTCAGATTAAAGTACAAGAACAAGAGGGGTTTTTTCCTCCATTTTCAGAGCACTAAGCACACCCATTGCTGCCATTTTCCTCTAAATAAGAATTTATGTTTCCATATAAGTGGACTGATTTGGAAATAGAAGCTGAAGCAAACAGATTTACTAATTTCTGGTTAATCTTCAGATGAAAGTAGTGCCTAAAATTAGGAAGAATTTTCCTAGGGTTATTCAGAAATGTAGTTTTTATACAGCATATTTTTAATCCTGGTATTTTATATTACATATACATACAAATAGTTTACAACTAAATAAATGTTAAGTTATATCTTGGCTCAATAGAGTAACAAAGTTTCATCTGATCCTAGAAAAGGCTGAGTCCCTACACTTTTTTTTGACCAGAGCAGAAATGGAAAAATTTCAGCAACAGCCCCTCAGTATAAAGGATGCTTTAAGATGCTAGCACATTTACTAAAATCTCTCCTTCTCCTGCACACCTTTTTCAGATTGTTGGCATATATTATTAATATCAATAAAATGTTATTTAATGCAAAGCATTGTGTTTTTCTGAGGAAATGCAAAAATGTAAAAAAGTTTTTTTTCCCCTTTCTGTTTATAAAGTTAGCATATGAAAACATTTAAACAGTATTTAATTAGAAGATTACTACTTTTATGAACTTCAGAACATGACTTTCATTAAGTTCAGATTAAAGGAAAGAAAACTAATGTACAAATGTGCTTATCTTTCCATAAAAAAGAAACACATTTAGTTATTAAATTACTACAGAAGTCATCACTGTGTATAATACAAAAATAATATTGAGCCTAAGGATTTTGTATTAGTCATATTTTTTCTATGCTACATATTATGCAGTACAACTCAGAATTATCTGCAAGTATCTTGAAATTTGTTTTCATTCTCTGTTATGACTGAAGAACAAAATATCATTCACTGAAAATCAACCAGATGTATAAATTTTGAAGTTGAAAGAAATCATAGAATCATGATCAATTACTTGTGGTTTGCCTCCACATCTTTTTGCATAGCAATCCAATTGTCAGAATATTTACCCAGAAAGTTGTGATTAGCTTTCAATTTGACAGGAATTATCCACTGAGCAAAACTGAGTTCTACTCACCAGAATGCATGCACGTTTTGTAATAACTAACTGGATGAAAACAAAAAATAAAAACAATATTGAAATTCTTAATGTGGGGTTTTTCCCAGGCTAGGCTGGGATTTTGCAAAACACAGCTACTGTGTAGAGTATAGTGACAGCATCAAAATAAAAGGCAGGTTTACTTCTCATTCACCTTCCTCAAAGAAAGCCAGATTAATGTCACTTATAATATCAAGAGAAAAAAAATACAATTTTTAACAAAAATAAAATTATGTATACTCACTATCAATTGTAATTAAAGTTAAAAATCTCCAAACCCAAAAACAAATGAACAAGCAAACAAAAAACTGAAAAACCCACAAAAATTCTAAACACCAATTATCTTCCTGTGATTAGTACTTACTGTTAGCACTTAATGTAAGATAATTCTGCTTTAAAAGACTTTGCTCAGAAGACAAATTTCCGCCATACTATTAAAATATGAATTTATATTTCATATTTAATTCTGACATGTAAAACACAGATAAGAAATATCAGAATTAACAAAAAGCAGGTAAGCTAAATCATTATGGCAGATATCTACCATATTTAGAAATAGGACAATCACTTACTTGCATTTGTTATCTAAATAAGAAAGAATATTTTCAAAGACTATGTGTAAGGATAGAACATTGTCTGTGTAATAGAGGCATTTATAATTTACAATTTGATCCTTGGATATGCATAAAAAGGACAACTTTAATGGAAAAAAAAATTCCTAAAGTCCCCTTGACAGCTGTCCTACCAAAAATCATTATAATTTATAAACTCTGAATGTATACAATAAAAGTAATGAAAGCAACAACTTTGCATCTTCTGATTTGGCTGAAAAATTGACTTTTTGAAAAAGATTGACTTTTTGGGAGTGGTGAAAAAATCAAACTTCATTTGAATAGCCTCTAGCATCTGGTTTTTGTTCCTTATGCTAATTGCAATTGTAGCAGTATAGAAGAAAAACTGAAAGAACTTTACTATCAATGTTGCTCATATTTTTCTACTGTAGCAAATAGAAAAGGATCTGTTCTGTTTAACATACAAACACAGATATTCTAATACCCAGAAATATCTTTTAGTGAGGTAATTAGGTAGAATCAGGAGCTTCTAAAAACATGTCAATTTACACCAGTCAACGAGTTCTCAGGTATTCTACCAAATTATATATGTCATTAAGAGAAAAAAAATTTTGTTTTGATTCATGTGTCTGTGTCTGCACTGACGACTAAGGGTAAGCATATAATCTTCTTTTAGCTTATTCTTACCAAGTGTTAGCCTCAGAAATACTTTAGCTGACCCTACAGTTACGTGGTTACTTTCATCTCTTGAAAATTCTGTTTAAATGCTAGGAATTAGGTCAAACCAGTTCTTCTATGCTGTTTTGCCTTTTTTAAGCAGCAGACATATGCCATATACTGCCTGAGGAGACAGCCAGCAAGAATCCCACAGCTTCCTGCACCTCATTTTCTAACCCATTTTTCTATTACCCTTAAGCTGAGACAGTCCTTGAGAACCCTGTTATCTTTCCTATGTTTAGATATCTGCATATAGATGTTTTCATGTGTCCTTGGTGTCTACACTCCCACAAGGTCAGTGAATACTAGGGTTCATTAAAGTTATTTATTCATATGTGTGTAGTGCCATCCAAGACATGAAATCCATGAATCCACCTCACTTCTGGACACTGCTGTAGAAGAACACTATTATCCTGTATGGCCTTTGTATCATTTGTATCAATGTCTTGGATACTCTAAGTCATCTGAAGTGATGCTGGACATCTATCTTCAGGGAGCAGAATTGTTCTGCTCATCAATGCAGTGAATGTAGCTGGGAGATGCTTGCATCTTTGTAACCAAAATTGTAAGAGAGGTAAAAAAGCAGATCTGTTAGAATGAAAATAACAAAGAACCACAGAAATTGTTTCTTTTGGGAAGGAATTTCTCCTTCAAACATAGGAAAAATCAGACTTCTAATAAAGCCTGCTTTAAAATAACTCTAGGCTTCAGTAATTATGAAAAGGAATTAAACTCTAGTTTAGTGTGAGCTTTTTTTCCATCCAGTAGACCCAATTCTCAGATCATTATACTGTTGTAAAACCAAGAGGAACTGTTTCTTATTCACACTAGGAATTTTTTATTTTTTTATCACTATAATACTAAATACAATGACTGAAAACTTTACAAAATTTTCATAAATTATTAAGATTCCAGACAATAAATCTTATTTACAGAAGGATATATCTGTTTGAAGGTAAGTAGATGATGCTCTACATGTTCATTTGCAGCTGTGGTGGGTTGATCCCAGACAGCAGCCAAATACCCATCCTGCCATTCACTCATACCCTTCTACCAGGTGATGGAGTAAAAAATAATAGTCACAAAGATACTTGGCTCAAAATAAAGAAAGTTTAATAAGAAAAGCAAAAACTACTTTTGGAAGCAAAATAAAATAAAAAATTCTTTCACTCCTTTCCACTGGCAGGAAGATATCTACCCACTTAACTCAGCACATGTACCTGTTACCCGGGAAGACAAACACCCTAACCACAAATGTTAACTCTCCCTCCTTCTTACCCTGGGCTGAGCATAGCATCACACTGTATGAACCACCCCATTGTTCAGTTTGGGTCAGCTGTCTTTGCTATGCCCACTCACAGCCTCTTGCCCATTCCCAACCTTCTGGGAGGATGAGAGTAAGAGTAATGAAAGAGAACTAGAGGTAAGAGTGATCCTAAAATAATTTACTGTAGAATAAAAAACATTAATGATTTATTTCTATTTATTTCAGTAATTTCATCTTTTCATACAGACAGTTGAAAAGCTTGTCAGCTATAGAAGACTACCTCTCTTTCAGTCTTGTAAGTTAAAGTGGAAGAAGGATTGCTGTTGCTTCTACCATTTAATAAATGGTTTAAGTCCTGCTATTGTAGCAGACTAAACAGGAAAAGTAAGAGAGTAAGAAAGGTAAAGAGAATCCAGGTAGCTACTTTAACTCAATGCAAAAGCAACCTGAACTGTGTTTGCTTGAATCTCTATCCCCAGAAGAGAAAAATTGAAGATAATAATGGATTATGTTCTCTTTTCTACCCAACTTAGAAAAATAGGAAAGAATTAGCATAAAATCTTCCTAAGCCTTTAAATGCCAATCTTTCTCTTCATCTTTGTGTTATCTATTGAATCATTAAACTGTTTACAACAGACATAATTCCTTACCGTGGGGGCCAGTGGGCCTGTTGACAGAGGAATCATGACGGTCCCTTGGAGAGGAGAACCCTAAGAGATCCTCCCAGGTTATGGTGACAGAAAAGGCCTCTCCCACGATCCTTTGTTCCATTACATTAACGTACCCCAGTTCTGCTTCCCCGGTTGGCCAGTTGGCTTTCCTGCACCCTTATACCTTATCTGTTGTTGCCCTAGAAAATTCTCCCTTCCCTGCTCTCCCATTTGCCCTTGTTCCTTTGCCACCCCCTCAGCTTCCCCATTGGCTCCCGTACCCTAGCCCCGCCTATGTACTGCCCCTCAGACCATTGGTCGCTGATGCCTTCCCCGCCCCCGTATATAACCCTGGACCATAGAACCATTGTTCTATGTCTTTTTGCCACTGGAACCCTTCACGTGTGGGGCTGGGAATAAACCTGCCGTGGAACTCTCTATGAGGACCCTGCCTGCCTCTTTGCTGTCAATTTGTTGAAGAAGCTATCCGGTGTGTGAGTGTGTGTGTGAGTGTAGTGGATTGCCAAGTGACTTTCTGCTGGAGACGCTTTCAGTAGGTCGTGGCACCCCAGCAGAACACCCTGCGAACCGACACCTTACTATACATCTGCTGGCAGAGAAAGCTTTCCTGGGCTCTGCTAGATCTATTACAAGCCTATGTTGCTGCTAGTATCCATTGTAGGTTATGACTTGCTCACTTGTGCTTGAGCTATTTTCTTCCAAATCATCTGTCTTGGTTCACTTGTGGCTCACCAGTGTCACATTCACATCACATTTTGGCAGAATGAACATACTTTTCCAGTGATCTCTTATGCCTTTGCTCCCACTATTAAGAGCCCCTTCTGGCATTCCTGCACCTTGTTTTTCTGCTGAGGAGGACACAGGAATGTAGAAGTGGAACATTTTTGTGGATAAAAACTTCAGGCAATTCTGTGGTAGGGTAAGCCTGGTTTTGGGGCTATATTCTGGGAACAGAAACAAAGTTTGTGGGAGTCTTGCTTCATTTTTAAGTTTCAGGTGATAACATCTCGAGTTAGTAAATTAGTTGATGCACTGAAGTCTTTTCAGTTGGCATGGCTATTGTGTGGATTGGCGTGCAAAATGAAGCCTTAAGTTAACATGGTACTGTAGACATAGCCATCCGAACTACAAATCAAATAGAAATTAAGCTTGTTTCCCTTACTCTAACAGGCTTTTTAACATGTTCAGTTATTCTTGTGGCTCTACAAGAAGTGATGCTACTTTTCTATGTTTACTATGTAAGACAAAACACCTCATGCAGAACCTCTACTCAAGGTAATTACATTTCTTCCATAAAACAGATGGTCTTAGTATTTTATGAACAGTTTAGGAAAACTACACAATAACGAACAATTGTCCAGATGTAGGTGGCACTGGCTACATATATGCATGACACTAACAGTGTCTTCTCTATGAAAAGTAGAGTTGATTACCGTTCTCCACAGGAGTCTCTTCTGCCTTTTCTTATTGTGTTAGAATGAATAATGTAAAGAATCTGTCAGAATGATTTACGTGCTCACCAGAACTATCTGACTGTAGCTAGCTATCTCGTGCCTCATTTCTTCTAGTCAAAGAGAGGATGAGAGATAGGTATAGGGAGAAACTACAGAGATTTCTCTGCAGTAGAATTGAAAACCTAGCTGTTAACATTTTCCCTTTATGTTTGATGGCCTACAAAAAATAAATTCAGTTACGAAGTAGCAAGCTGTGTGCAGATTTGCTATAAATATATTAGATTAACTTTCTGAAACCTTGGATAGCTTTAACGAGTCTCTGCTTTCAGGTCCTTGCTAAGTTTTCTGTATAATTTTTAATTTCTTTTTTCCTTTGCCTACTTGTTTACATCTAAGAGCAGGAATATGTTGTCATTGAACAATCATTAAAATAATGATTCTTCTATTTGTAGTGTCATTCTGCTACAAAAATAGAGCAAGTAGAAGAACAGCTATAAAGCAATATGAATGGCAAGTAAATACTTTCAACCTGCTGTGACCAATAAATGAACGTCTACAACAGAAGACACCTCTGAGGAGGAAAGATGAACTTACCACAAAGATGACCATGGGATGGCTTTTGTTCTAGATAAATGGTTATTCAGATGAGTGGATCAACTAGCTGCATGAGATGACCAAATCAAGCAGTTATATCAGCGAAATGAATGAGCCAGTTCTGTAACTGTCCCTGAGTTTGTCAGAAGCATGCAAATATATTCCTCAGTTAGTGAGACCAGCACGGAAATGTAGATTTGTCTCTTACCAACTCAAAATATAAAAAGTGGACAATGAACAAAAGGAATTTCAAAGAAAGCTGTTGTGGTTTAATGCCACTAACAGCCACTCACTCACTCCCCTCTGTGTCAAGATGGAGAGAGAATCAGAAAAGTGAGAAAACTCATGGGTTGAGATAAAGACAGTTCATAGATAAAGTAGAAACCACACAAGCAAAGTAAAACAAGGAATTAATTCACTGCTTCCCATGGCGGGCAGGTCTTCCGCCATCCCCAGGAAAGCAGGGCTCCATCACATGTAACAAGGACTTGGGAAGACACATGCCATTGCTCTGAATGTCCTCCCTTTCTACTTCTTCCCCCAGCTTCAAAAGCTGAGGATGATGCCATGTAGAATGGAATATCCCTTGGGTCGGTTGGGGTCGGGGGTGGGGGTGGTGTGACAGACAGAAAAGACTTTGACTCTGTGTAAGAGTCAGTCATTGCTCAGCAATAACCAAAATACCTCTATATTATCAACACTGTTTCCAGCACAAATCCAAACTGTAGCCCCATACAAGTTACTATGAAGGAAATCAACTCTACCTAGGCCAAAATCAGCACAAGAGCAATACGACTGAGCTAGTTTCAACTCACATATTTCTTCCTGACAATCAGGCTGCTCAGCCTCATGAGAGTGAGTATGCCACAGATAGCATGTGGTGGGTATCACATTTGTCTTCCAATTCAGCTATTGGAAGACAAATACTGCTATTCCTGTACTCCATTAAGTGTAATTTGTACTTGCATTGTTGTACAAGTACTTTGCTGTATCACTCTTCTAAATTCAAGTCCTGTATAGCATCAGCTAACCTCAGGAAAGAAAACTTGGTATTAAACATTGTCTTATACTTTGTAATCTTAGAGTCATCAGATCATAGGATCATAAGTTTTTGGAATGGATCTTAAAGATTATCTAGTTCCAACCCTCCTGCCATGGGCGGGTACACCTCCCACTAGGCCTTATCCAACCTAGCTCTGAACACTGTCAGGGTTGGGGCATCCACAACTTCTCTGGGAACCTGTTCCAGTGTCTCACCACACTCAGTAAAAATTTTTTCCTAATAGCTAACTTGAATTTCCTCTCTTTCAATTTGTACCCATTACTCCCTGCTGTATCATTACATTTCCTGACAAATACGTAAAAGAACAGTTCCTGACGAATATCTAGGAGAACCTGGTCACATAATATTAGACTCTGACACCTGCTTGTTTTAAATAGTATCTACTACTGTCAGCACTAAATTAACAAAAAAGAGCACTGAACCTTAACAGCAAAGAACAGATCACACCTGGCTAATATGAAATTAACTGCAGTCACAGACTATATCAGCTGTAAAGGCAAAAAATCACTGGGTCCTATCTTTGCCATACTTCTATCAATATCTAATTCTGGAATTGAAAAATCTGATCTGATTTCAATTCTTAATATTTGCAATCCAAATTATAAAATGCAGTGATAGATTATGCATAGTAGTAGTATTAATAAACAGTGTGATGTACAACTGATTATATAAATATTAATAAATCTTTAGGTTTACAGAATTTGTATCGTAGATGCTCTTAGAATTCAGCTACCTACAGAAATTTAGCATTTACCTTCTTATGTGTCACAAATTATTTGTATTTCTTTGAATTAGCCAGGTAAAAATCGGTGCTAAATGCAACCTGACTACACCTGCAAAACCAAATTTGAACACTTCACCTTAGTACAAAAGCTTTACAGTAGATTATTTCTTTGTTGTATGATGTAACAGTATGACCTTGGACTCCCTTTGTCTTAATACTTATTTTCCTATATATGTTTTTGTTCCCCAGTACTCCTATATTTAACTGATTAAAAAGGACACTAAAAGAAATTAATGGGGATAACATGAGTAATCTCTTTGTCTTAATAAAAAACCCTCACTACTGGAGCTCACTTCTTCACTACTGCATATATTGTGTCTGATTTGGCATATTTCATAGATGGAAGAGAAAACAGTTTTTCTTTATGTTATCTGTCTAACTTTGTGGCCTCCACTAACATATTTTCTGGTTTTTACTAGTTTTAAGGGATCTTTATTGCAGTTAATTGGCTATTTGGAAACAATTAGATCAATTCAAATTGCACTGGCAGATGGAGCAAGGACTGAGAATTGGGGTGTCTAAGCTCAGCAGATGATTCAGATCACCTACTGTTCATATCTGCCAAATCCTTGAGGAGCAGAAGTCTCACACTGAGCTGTCAGCACCTAAAACTTCTTTGCAATTCTTAAATGAATTGGCAATTCACTTCTTTCCACAGAAGACCCCAAGAGACAAAGTTCATTTGGTGTCTACAGACAGTGCACTGACAGGTAAACACTGAATTCAGACCAATATTCAGTCTAAACTATCTATTCATTGGAAAGAGATGTGTAGACATACCCCAGGGACTTCTCACTACTAGCACCTGACTCTACTGCCCTAATACTGTTCACCCTGACTCAGAGATGGATGGTGCCATGGCATTATATACACACCCAAAAATAAAACATTCTCTGTGTCTTCTTCCATGACACTATTTAACACAATGGCAAGTGATTCTAATTCACTTTTATCTGTGATAAAAAGACCAGACCAATTCTAATGTGTCTGTAAGAGCTGTGGTCAGTCATTCTGCAAACCACCATTATACCTACATATGCACACATGCTAAGTTATAGAAAAGTCTCTAAGTATCAGATCTGTCCCACCATCAAACATTTTTAATATTCCTCTACTTGAATATGTTTCTTGCACATCCCAGTTACGGTTCCTGTGTTTGCTTTTGCTCCACTAAATTTCACTTATCTAACAGATTTATGTTTATTTAGAATAGATTACAATTTTAACATCCCTTAATGCTGTACTTTCTTGGTATTTGGTTGAGGATTGGACTTCAAGATCTTGTTGGTCTTTTCCAATCTGATCCTGATTCTTGAAAAAATTCATGTCTGGAATTTAAACACATGCTTTTTTCCTTCCTTTTTTTTTTTTTTTTTTTTTTTTTTTTTTTTAGCACCTTGGCATAAAGTATTTATTTTGATTTATTTCTGCACATTTTTTAAACATGACCCTTTTCAAGGCTTTGTCTAATTTTCTTTGTCCATCTCTGTCTTTTAATATAAATGAATTTGGCCCATTTTGTTTTACCTGCAGCCTTATATTTGGATTTCCAATTATTCAGCTGCACATATATATGCATATATGCTGCATACATTTATATATGTGTTGCCTTGTTTAATGTCACTTCCATGTCCCATTAGGTGTTCATGTGGTTTTTTTTATTATGCCCTGAAATTTCTACTGTTTAATTAGATATTTTACAGATCACATTAACAGGACTGACTTTGACAAGCTTCTCTATTTTTTTTCCCTATGATATCCTTTAAACATTATTTTTATCTATTCAAATTTCTATTACTCAGTATTTCTATCACCCTCATGAGCTATGGATAATGCTTTTGTGTCTGCCACTCTAAATCTCACAGAAACCTTTACCTTCAATGCAATTTTTTTCAAATCCTTCAATGCAATTTTTCCTCTGCTTCTTATAACCAAAGTGTCATCTGGGCCTATGGAAGTCTGATACAATATTTCCTGTCATTCCAAGGGCTGGTGAACTGCAGCAACCAACTGGCTATGGGTAAATCACAGCAACCACTACAAAGTTTTCTCTTCTGTTGAATCTACTCGCAATATGTCCCACTGACTTCCCATTTCTTACAAAAGCAGAAATAATGCCATACAAAACAATTTTGTAATAAACCTCCAAACCAATTATCAAAATCTCTCTCTTTTTTTCTGTTTTCCAGTGAATTCTGTTGAATTTTCTAGTAACACCAGAGTTAGAGCATACAAAAAGTATGGACTTGTCTTAGGGTGACTCTATCATGTGTATCCCCTATCATGCTCTATGCCCAAAAAGTAATATTGTGCCTTTTCTGTGCCTTTTAACTGAGCTTGGTGGAAAAAAAAAAACAAACAAAATTTCCAAAGCAGCTTCTCAAGGACACAGAGATTACACTCCTCAGTGTTTTTCTGACTGCGGAAGGCACGAAGGGAGCACCCTGCTCGCTTTTTCTTCAACCAGCTGTTTTTTTTTTTCCCTCTTGGCATGAGACGGAGAGCTGAATTTTGTTTCCTGGGACTTTGGTTTTTTTTTCCTTCTTCTCTTCTGAACTGTTTCAACAACATCAGAACACATCAGGAGAATTTTCTCCCCGAGGCCCGGGGGCGGGCCCACGCCCTCACCAACCAGCTCCAAGGAGGAGAGAGACCACACCTGCAGAAGGACTCTGAAATCTTCCCAGGTTTCTCTCTATAGCAGGGGTTTTAATCCATTATTTAGCATCATTATCCTTTTCCTGTGTGTTTGTTAAAATAAATAGTTTTTATCTCTTTCACTTTCCTTCGAGGAAAAATTTCCTTTTTTTCCCGAACCCTGTGGGGGGGGAAGGGTGGTTGCAACCTGGTTTTCTCTCAGGGGCTATATTACTAAATTTTGGCCAAACCGGCACAGGACTAAAGTGCTCCACAGCATCTTGTCTTTGTTTAAACGGACAGCTCTGATAACACTTACCCTGACCACTGAAAACTTGTTCTCAGTCCCTGCTTAACTCTAATGGCTTTGGGTCCACATCTACATGGGAAAAATGTCCTGAACACCATTGAGGAGTGATTCTGCAGGGGAAAAGGGGGACTATCCTCTAATCCTCCTTATAAAAATCATGTCCTTGTGTTGTAAGCAATGCAAGAATATATCAAGCTAGAAGGTGAAGAAGCAAGAGTGCTCTAACATAGTTAAAGGCAATGCCTTTAGAAGGGTTTCTGGTTTTGTTCTGCCATTGAGCTGACACTCAAACAACATCATCTCACTTATACATACTTAATGCTTATATGCAGTCTGGGACATGTTGTAATAGGATGAGAATTATCAATGAACTTGAATAACTTGCTATCATGATTCAGAATCTGGTAAAGAGACACAAATTCAGTTGCCTAAACATATGTATTTGGGACAACAAACTGTATTTATGCTACTTGATGGTATCCAAAACATCCTCACTGATCTGGTAGATAAGAGATGAAGAAAGTCATGAAGTCTCTGGACTACAGGCTGGAGTCCAAGCAGATATTATGAGTATCTCAAATGATATGCAGATTTTGGCAGCTGCAAACAGCCTAGAATTTAACCCATATGCATATATTTTTAGATAAGTAGCTTTTAACACCAGAAGACCAATTTTTATCTCTGATTTTAATGTTCTGCATAATGTAAATGAAAGAACCCCAGCTAAGAAATATTACTTTTGCTTTTGCAATAGAATGCCCTTTAGAATGATATCTAACCTTGACTTAAAAGGCTGAAACTATGAGAATACATAATATCCCTAGATCCGTTTAACAGTGATTTATTACCCCCATGTTAAAAGCCTACTCTTGTCCAGTTTTGTCAGTGCCTTATCCAAGAGATGGCACCATCACGGTTATTCACAATTTATTATTTTATTACTTGAAAAATCAAACAAGGCATCAGTCTCAGAGGCCGTGAGTCACTATAACCACAACTGAAGATAGTCATGAGTTTCAAAGTTACATGGCAATTTATAACTTTTTGGTCCAATAAGCAATTAACACGAAGCTTTGTTTTGACTTTATAACCTCTCACCTTTGGTATTTTTTACTGCAATGTGTCTATTTTCAACCAATTACTGGCCAGCTCACGTACACACATATACTTCTATTATAACATCTAAATTCTTAACTTAAACTGTAAAATCACATTACTATACTTAAAACTCCTCCACCATATCACCCAATACATAGTCTTACTTATAACCACAGAAATATAGGTTTATAATTCTTCTGCTTAAGGTCTTACATCCTCATTATTACATCAGCCCCAGCTCTTTCCAGGGCTGTAAATTGAACTCATTAGTGCCCGTCGAAGTTTTTACCCCTCTGTTCCCCACACAGTTTCAGCACCTAACTATCAAATCTCATTAGGCCTATTTCTGTCAATATAAAGGAGAATCTGCCAACAAAAAGACCCAAACCAACAAACCTGCAACCTATTTATTTCTAGATCATCATCCTGATAGTTCAAATGTCCATGCATAAGAGAGTGTCATTTTTTTTACCACCAGAAATTTGCAGGACTGTCCATATCTTGAAAGAAAATACTTTCTATAGTCCTTACTGTATTTCCCTAGCACTTCTCCTTCACTGCCTTATAGACAACAAGATTGGACATTAGGATCATCACTGGAGATACATTTAGGACAAATAAAAGTTTGTGTGCTGCATTAAGCAATCGGAATAAAAAGCAATGTATAAAATTAAACAAAGTATCTGTTCACTAAAAAATGGTCTTCATAAACATTCTTTGCATTACTCCCTTGGGAGGAAAAAATAAAATTAAAAAAAACCACCAAAAAATAACCAATCAAAAAACCCCAACAAACCAAACCAAACCACTCCAAAAAAAAAGAGATTTCAACAAGTTTCCATTAATTTTTAGTATTTGATGTGCAAAGGAATGAGCGCTAAAATAAAAAGGACAAAACTAATGCAGCAATTTAAACACTAATACCGCAAGTTTGCCTTGGAGGCCTTTGGATCTAATTAATTCCTAATTACATTACATAAGAAATCAACAGAGCTTTCCAAGGTGATAAAGACCAGAGCTATCCAGTATTATATTTTTATTCATTTTACTGGAACTACATTCAGATGCATTATTGTGTTAGGTGTGTGTCGTGGTTTGACGCTGGTTTAAATGCCAAACACACGAAATCCAATTTATATTTATATCCAATTTATAAGGGGAATATGGATTTATTGAGGAAAATGTAAAGAAATTTTGAGGCAAAACAAGGTCCACACTTAAACAGTTGTAATATAAAGGAAAGTTTATTACTAACAGAATGATAAGAAATTACTAACTGAAATGATAAGAAATTAAAAGCAAACCTTTAAACACCTTTCTTTCCCAGTGCCTCTTTCTTTACTACAAACCTCTCACAAGTGAAAACAAAACAAAACAAGAACATGGGATTTTTGGTCAGAGTTTCACTTTAAGAGTCTTTCTGTGCTTAAGGAAAAAAGAGGTTCTTCTGTGGTGCCATGGAATTTTCACAACTTTACAGTCCGCCCGGTCCTGTTGAAGTGAAAAAGGTATCTCTCCCATGAATCTTTCGCATCTTCGCACACTGCCAAGTCATGGGCCACAGGAGAAAATGGGGTTTTAGTCTTTTAAGGAGGAGCTATCTCAGCCTGAAAGCAAAGGTTCTCTGCTTCGAATCTCAAAGAGCTTCTCACAACGTCTATGTGGCCTGGCGTGGGCCTCTCTATAACAGCTTCTCACAACTTCTGTATGGCCTGGCGTGGGCCTTTCTTTGAAGTCAGAGGCTGCACAAGAATTTCCCATCCCCCCCAAGTTTTTCCCAAATGGATTAAAGTCCTTTCTATGGCTTTGCAAGAAGCATTTTTAAGCTCCGCACCAAAAGCACGACAGCCCTCTTTTCCCGTTGCCATCTAGCTGCCATCTCACATGGTCTCGCCCCTTACCCTCTGTTTCTGACCTTGGGGTCGCCATGTTCAGCTTCATCTCATGTGACTTTACTTTTCTCTTTTTTCCTTGCTGACTTGAAAGAAAAGGTGTCTTTGTTGGCTGCGGTGTGTGGTGTTTCCTCAGCTTTGGCAAGAGCTGTGCTGGATGCAAGGGTGCCCCGCCAGCCCCGTACAGGGTCTCGGTGGCATAAGATCATCTCAACCACATGGCCTCGGTCACACGCTGCCTGCAGAGCGGGAACAGCTCTCCCCTGGGAGGGGGGAGGGCCAGCCCCGCACCGCCTTCACACTGAGGGGTCAGGGAGGGGCCTGGCCTGGACCTGGGCCCGGGCCTGGAGCCCTCTGCCTTCAGCCACCCCTCAGCCCTTCAGACAAGAAACAAAAAGAAATATCTCCCGTGCTTGCACGGGCTTTTTATATGCAAAATTGCAAAAGCGCGACTGGCCCAAAAGCCTGTCAATCAAGTCACGTTCAACCTATTACAATGTGTTTCACTTATTGGAACAAAAGCCATCTGTAACAAAGAGCAGAAAGTTTAGGAATACAGCACGAAAAACAGATGGAGAAACACTGATAAATGAATCTGAGGACTGAGGACATGAAAAAGCAATATTAATTACAGTTAGGTTGGCCTGAACAGCCTCAGAATGGACACATGTATTTTATTTAACAACACAGAATCACACAGAACAGTTAGGATCGGAAGGGACCTGCAGATGTCATCTAGAACAACCAACTGCTAAAGCAGGTTCACCTAGAGCAGGCTGCACAGGATTGTGTCCAGGTGGGTTTTGAGCATCTCCAGAGGAGACTGCACAGCATCTCTGGACAGCCTGTTCCAGTGCTCCGTCACCCTAAAACTAAAGAAGTTTTCGCTCCTCTTCAGATGGAACTTCCTGTGTTTCCATTTTTGCCCGTTGCCCTGCATCCAGTCACTGGGCACCACTGAAAAAAGACTGGTCCCATCCTCTGGGTATCCCACCCTTAAGTTATTTGTATGCATTGATAAGATCCCTGCACAATCATCTCTTCTACAGCATAAACAAGTTGAGCTCTCTCATTTGCTCTTCGTATGCCAAGCCATTGTTTGCTGGCAATGCAGTAAGACATTGGCTAAGAAGTATTTTGTTTGAATTTTTAAAGCAAAAAGGAACATTCTTTTAATTTTGGTTATTCTCTGGTTGAAGACAACCACACAGTAAAGCAGAAAATAAATACAGATGTCAGAAGGATAAATCCAAGATGTATCCTTACTTTTAAAAAGAAAAAAAATTGCTGCTTTTATATGCAGAAATTTTGAAATTATCATGGAGTCACCAGTGGGCTAATTTGTCTATTTTCCTGTGCTTATTTACTTACTGAATGTAAATGCACAATTTTAGATAGATATTTAAAAATGAAAGGTGACTACATGGTTTTATGATGGTGCTTAACAGGATACAACCCACTATAAAACAAATATAAAGCCAAAACATTTTCCAAGATCTGCATATATAACTACTTTATTTCAGAGGAATATAAATTATGAATATTTATCAGAGTTTTTTCCTTAATACTTTAACTTGATAAACACCTACTGCACATTTCCTTGAAAACAGTATTAGAATTGTGTAAAATATAAATTATGGCTTGGATTACCATTTATATCAAAGGTGCTGAACAACATCATTTGTAGATATGTATTGAAATTAATTAGTTTGCACTGAGCAAAATATAACAAGCCTTCCTCTGTGTTATTTCAGTAGTTTCTTGATAAAACAAGACAAAATATCCAACATATTCAAATAAGTTTTAAGATGACAGGATCTGTGAAATATCTCTCATTCTCACATTATTTTCAGTTCTTTGAGATTTTCATATAAGAATTGAGGAACTTGCTTTTCCTATCATCAGTTAGTCAAAAGCCTGAGGTACAAAAAAGAAAAACAGAAACAAATTGTCACATTCTTTGGTTTTCTGTAAGGCAAAGATCAACTGGAGTTCACATTTTAACAAGGAGCAGGACAGAATATTGATCTGCTCTACAGGAAACAGAGCATATAAGTGACTGATGCCATGGTGGAGCAGTGAGGATCACTCCATGGATGAGCCCAAATAATTTCAACGTATTTTTCTCATCTAGTTTTAAATCTTACAGTCGTGTTCTCCATGTCATGAGGTTACAACAGTTTTACTTTGACAAAGGCAAGTATCAGACCCTTAACTCCCCAAATTTTTACAATTTTAACTCATCATAGTGCTCCTAGATCTCCCAGATCCAATTCTTGATTTTATCAATAAAAAATAAAAAAGCTTGCAACAAGTCAGCCTAACCAGGAACACAGCATTATTTTTAATATGGGATATAATTTTAACAATAAAGGATTGGTGGATTTTGTATTCTAGCCTGTGTTACTGAGCTCTGGAGGGCAATAAAGTAATAAATGGTTTTGACAAACTCTTGGGTTTTCAGGCAAGTACACTGGCACTGCACACCAATCCTTTTGAAGTGTTTTGAGCATTTCGGAAGTTTTAAGATTTTGTTAACTTCATAGGATTTCTGAGCAAGATGCAATAGGTTTTTTCAATAGTCATTCACAAGGACTTACAAAAAACTATTTACTTCCTACTTGAAACTCTACTACTGAAATACCATTTATATTTTGCAAGCCTGTTTAATTTTCAGGAACTGTCAGTAAGTCTCTGACAACACAAAAACAGTAACAATCTGAAATGTTTGTGTGATATTGGATACGTTTTCAAATGTCCTGAAAGTTTCTGTCTGTAATCCATATAATCACAAGATATTTGAGGTTGTAAGGGCTCTCTTGAGATCACTTAGTCCAATACACAAAGATAAAGCATAGTAATTTCAAGAAGGCTCCCCAGTATCATGTCCCAATGGGTTTTTAATATTTCTACTGATGGAGACTCCACAACCTCCCTGGGCATCCTGGTCCAGTGCTTAGTCATCCTCTCTGTGAAACATATACTCTTATGTTCAGATTGAAATTCATGTTTTTCTAGTTTCTGTCCATTGCTTCCTGTCCTGTCATTGGGCACCACTGAAAAGAGTCTGGCTCTGTCTTCTTTGCACATTCCTATTGGTTATTTAAATAAAGGGATGAGAGCCCAGTGAGCTTTCCTTTCTTCAGACTGAATAATCCAAACATTCTCATCCTTTCCTCAAATGAAAGATGCTTCAATCTCTTAATCATGTTCTTGTACTGGGGAGTCCAGCACTGGACACAGTACCCTGGATATAAGATAATCACACTGCTTTAAAAATGATTAATTAATTAATCAATTAATAAATCAATCCCCACAGTCCATCTTTGCACACTATATAGAATTATTCACCCTCAAATTAAAATGCTTCACAAGAACATCATGCCTACTTCTGTTTCCTGTATTTTTTTCCTTTTAAATGGGGTTGGAATTCCCCTTTCAGGACAAAACTGAATGCCCTGAAATTTCTTAACTGTCAAGAAGATATAAGTTGTTGTACTAAAGCATTCATAAAATGGAAACCTCACACCCAGCAGAAATTCTTTGTCTGTAATTTGTTTTGGTGTATCATTTGGTAGGTCATTTTTGAACCACATGCTTACTTAGACATAGCTCTATTAAAAGATAGCACCTCTTTTCACCAAATCCTGTCTCACTGATGCTGAAGTAGACAAGCAAATATCTTTGTTGTTCTCAAAGTACAAGGTCTCCAGGGTGACACTGAAAACAAGAAAGAGTAAAGGTGGGAGAGTGCAGTAAAAGCTTAAGAAAATAAATTACTTTGACATGTGTGAAGTAATGAAAGCACAAAAGTCTTGGTCTTTTTTTTTGGGCTGTATTTAGAATTCTGATTTACAGTACCACGTGCAGGTAGATTAACTATATGAGTTACTATAGCTAATGAATTGCATTAGGAGTGGGAAAGAATCATGCCCTAATAAGTGAATTTTTACCATAAATGTAAGGATGTAAATTTTGAGGAAACCTGTGGAAAAGCATGCTTCCTCTTGCATGAATTTAAATTCCAATACTGTGCAATCCCAGTCTCAGACATATCACAAAGATTTTCAAATATCTTGCCCCAGATCATATGAGTAACATTAAAAATTCGAATCATCTTGACTTCAGATATTATCAAGTGAATCAACTGGAGCATTTAGCATTTTCATTTGTCGTTCCCGTTTTTAGGTAGTACCTCTAGTCCTTTTTTTATTGCAGGCAGACACAGGCATAGATATTTCCTATGGATATAGGAAAATAAAAGTGAGGATATGTAACAAGTTTTGGCCATTTGCAAAAGCAAAGTTATAAACACTTTTCAACCAATGTTTGCAGAGCAAAGGCATAACAACTTGTCAACTACAGAAGCCTTTGTAGGTATCATTTAGGATTTCCAATCACTGTAAAAGGCTGCCATCTACTGGAAAATATTTAATTAAATCTTAAAGCCATCTTTATGACTGTCCATCAAATATGGGAATCCTCTTATTGTCAGTGAAAAAAAAAAAGAGTCCTTTGATATTTCAAGATGCCTCTTTTTGGTCCTTGAGATTAATGATTAAACAATTTGCATAGGACAAGTGATTTCAGATTATAGAATAGCAAAAAATGAAGAACTAAAATTTTACATTGTTTTTTATCAGAGTGTATAACTTAAAATTAAATACATGACTGTTTCATTAGGAAATTATTTAATGCCAGATAAATTCTAACTTCCTTCAGACTGAAGGACATATATCCCTTTTTTTATGAAAGAAATGAATGACTGTGATGAATCATAAAATGTTTAGTCAGATTCAGTATTTTGCAGTCAGATAGTGAGAGTTATTATCTTCCAGAAGTCACTGAAAATGACATTTAGAAAATTTGGAAGTCATTAAGTGGTCGATATACTTGGACTTTTTAAAGATTACTTAGTTGGCAAAGATATAGCGCTGCATTTTTCCACCCTTGTTTTCTTCTTGTGAAGGAAAAGCAGGTAGTGTTGTGGAGATACCCCATGCCAGCTCATCAGATGTACAGAGACAATACAGCCATGGTGTTATTTGATCCCTTTCAGGAAAGAATTATTTCTGAGTTCTTGGACCTATTAAGGAATGATGCTTGGTTCTTTGTTATCATAGCTAGAGTCAACAGGGCAAAGCAGTAATGTTGCATTCCGTACCACTACAGTCCTTTCATTACTCCCATCTAAACCTGTCCCTAGACATGTATATTCACAAACGAAGTTAAATGAAAAAGAGAACATTGTGGATTGGAATTCACTTACTTGTTTATAGCCACCTGTTTTAAAATGGCAGTTATCAGGACTATCTAATGATTTCTTTTCCTAAAGCAGCTGGACATTTAATCCTGCACATACTTAAAATGAAATTTAGAAATTTAACTCAGTATCTTTATCAATATCTAGTGTGTATTATTAATGTAGTTAAGGCAGTGCCAATTAGTTACCTATTAAATGACAATCATTTAGCAATTAAGTTAAACATACCGAGACATTACAGAGTATAATCCTAAGAAAAGTAAAACTGAATTTTAGAATTAGATCAGCCTATCAAGCAAAGCAGATCTGGAAATAACCAATGCCCATTTTAGGAAAAGGGGAAACACCCTAGGAAAGACCTCAGTTTTGGTGTTGCAGATTTCTGTTTTAGAGTTATGATAGTGTAAACCGCTGTACCATACTTGCTTTATGTCTCAGATTCCTTATATAGTTTTTTGGTTGGGATCTGACTATTTGCTTCATTAAGCAATCCTGTTTGTCTATATTAAGTTTAGCTGATGAAAGAAGCAGTCAAATTGATTTTAATAATTTTTCTGAGAACAGAGAAGTGTTTTTTCATGCTTAAGACCTACCAAAAATTGAATTCCTGCCTTTAAAAGAACACACTAACAATTCTCATAGCTTATGAGAGGAAGCTTAAATATTTGGTTTGAAAAGGTGCAAAAAATATAACAACAAAACCACAGGTACAAAGGCTTTTTCAGATAGTTCTTTAATGGGAAGATAATTGATCAAGAAAATTTTTCTGGTTTTTGTCATCAATGTTATTAATGGTATTTTTAAAATTTATTCATCTTAAAAAAGATCTAGAAAGGGGGCATTTACATGCAAAGGAATGCATGTAAATGCTCTTTTGTTTAAAAATAAATTAAACCAAAACAACTAAACTCTTATCCAAAAAAAGCAGAAAATCTAAGCTTTTAGAAATATGATGAAAGCAAAAATTGAGAGGCAGTAAAAAATACATTTGTATTTCTGATTGATTTTAATCTTTTAGCCTCTTATGTACCTGACGAAGGTGTTTGGGAGCAGTCAGCCTTCTGCTGAAGATGGTAAATAATGAAAAGTGTAAAGAAATTATTTTTATCCAGCTGCAAGCAAACCACATTTTAGAGCAAATTACTGACCTACATGCAAATTAGAACTGGCTGAAAATATTGCATTATTTAGTCCATTAAAAAAACCCACATTAATACAAAATATTTAACAAGAAAGAATAAAAACAAGAGATTTGAAACTCTTTTAATAAGTGGTAGATTTCACACACGCAAGGAGAGAAAGAGCCTCAAATAGAGATCCCTGTATAATTTATGCCTAAAAGCTGCTTACCTTGCATTTGGAAATAAGAAAGAAAATGCGAGAATGAGACAACATTAATTATACTCAGGCTGCAGCCTTGAACTTTCTTTGTGTTTTCTTTCCAATTCTCTCCTTATCCACAGCTTCTCTGGGCAAGATGTTCCAGTGCCTCACCACTCTCACAGTAAAGAATTTCTTCCTAATATCTAATCTAAACCTACTATCTTTTAGTTTGAAGCCATTTTCATTGTCATGTCACTGCATGCTCATGTGAAATGTCCCTCTTCAGTTTCCTTGTAGGCTCCCTTCAGATTCTAGAAGGCCGCAATTAGTTCACCCTGAAAACTGAAAAAAATACATACTGAACAAATGCAATTCATTGTAGGAGAGGTGTTTCATTCCTATAAACAACTTTGTGGCTCTCCTTTAATTTTTTAAGGCCAGGTTGGATGTAGCTCTGAGCAACCTGATCTAGTGGAAGATGTCCCTGTCAACGGTAGGGGTTTGGAACTAGATGATCTTTAAGGTCCCATCCAATCCATACCATTCTATGATTCTATGATTATCTGGTCATAGAAATTTCTCCAGAGGAAATATTGGACCATTACATGTAAGAATTACTAGGAAGAAGGCAACAGAAAACAGAGACAGTAGAGAAAGCTCTTGTGGAAGAAGAAAGTTTGCAAAAAACCCTAAACAAAACAAAACAAAACAAAAAACCAAAAAGCCCACCACTTTAAAATTTGTACGTATGTGAGAAAGTGGCTGGAAACCACAGAGAACCAAACCTGTCAGGCTCTGAGCTTTCATGGTGAGATGGAATGTGCTGACATAACTTCCTTAATATTTAAAGCTCTCATCTCTTCTGGCTATTGATTTGGAGAATAACTCAGGCAACACAGATATATCCTGTAGAAGTCTGCTGAAGAGGTCTGCATACCATGTAGAAAATGTGACTCCCTTGCTGCTAACACTAACTGACACTGGTGACTGGGAGAGACTGATAAGATTTGCTAGAGGGAAAGAAGAGTTATTATACCAAAATAATAAGATTCAATTGTTGCCTCAACTGAGTCTTACCCACTCTTGACAGAAGTAGCTCAACACAGTTCATAAACAGTTTAGAGGAAAAAACAGGAAAACAGATGTGCTATTTCTTACAAAAGGCAAATACACTTCATATACTGGGAGATTCTGAACCGGTTGTAGCAAATGCATCTGGATTCAGATGCTGCTACTTCTGCATTATGTTAGAGTTATTGAGCTTTTTCATCCTAATCAAGTGTCTCAGCCCAAGGAAATAAAGTCTAGATTTACTCCAGTAATTTTATGCCTGATCCTTATACCAGTAAATAAACATTTGTTTTCACACAGAATAAAAAGAAAGAAGCCTTGAAACACTAGAATGATCATCAGAAAGGAGCTCAGTGGTAGATATGTGAAGCAGACTGCTGTATGCCTCAGAGATCAAAATGAATTTGGGTGAAGGATCATATTCTAGGACAATTTACAGACATATCCTTTCTGAATCTCTCTTTGAAGAGAGAACAATGAGGTCTGGTGTTCTTTTTTGGTTTAGTTCCTTTAGTCACCAGCATGGCAAGAGCCACAGGCATAAGGCCTTTTTATAGCAGATGTGACAGTAACCAAATGAATTCACTGTCTTTTAAAAAGATGGGCTTTACAAAAGCCACATGAAATATCCCAGTTTACTGCCACATTTTACCCAGACAAAGTGTAAGTCAGTGACACCATACTCACCGGTTGTCTGGTTATTTGGGAAGAATCTAATATGATTTATCTTTTTCTAAGCATTGCCTCTTTTCTCTCCACCTTGTGCAATTTCTGCTGATGCTCTTCTTAAACCTAGTGAATATAGATACTTTCACAATCTGAATACAAAACAGTCAGAATCATCATATTCCTGATGCTAATGGATGTAGCAGATGCATTTAGTGTACATATGACAACTATTTGAGTTCCTCTGTAAAATCCCTATGTATCTGGCAAGCAAAGTAATAATATTTTAAAATTCTAGTAAAAATTAATATTAGTTTCAGCATTTTCATATTTAAATCTTCCTTCCAAATTATAAAACTCCACAGAAAACAAACTGTGAGGTATAACAGCTGTGGCCCAAAGAGAACAGGATGTGGCAGGTGAACATTCTAAATGCAATTACAAAACTACAAGCTGAATGAAAGAAACATGGCCAGAGCATTTGAGAAATAATGCTGATATATTGAGAAATAATGCTGCTAAGGTGTTTGCAATAATAAGAATCGGTTAACTTGCTTTACAGATTGAAAAATGTCACAAACTGACATTTACAGTCCTCCAACAATTGGATTGATTTGAATGGATTTCCTCTGTGAATGCTGTAGTGACAGATACTAGTTATGTTTACATATTCATTAATGATATGGAGAAGAACAATACACTAAATATTAGCTAAATTGAAATATTACCTTAAAGTGAGGTATTTTGTAAATATATCCAAGATATTAGAATATGATAAATACTTATGAACAGCAAATGATATAAAAAAGAAATATACTGGAAGATCTTGAGGAAAAACAAAACAGAGAAAATAAGTAATTTTGTATGTTTCCCTTTAACGTGTTAGTTATGTAGAACTGCCTACAAAAAGTTATGAGAATTATAAAAGTCTTCTTGTTTAAGTATGATATGGAAATAATGATAATGGAATTAGTAGGAATACTCCTGCAAAAAGCATCTAAAGTTGAACTTACAGACCTTGGAAACCTTTATTTGGATAATATTACTTACAGAAAAGGGAATACCTAAGTGTCTATTTTTTGTATGAGGCCAGAGTGAAAAGTACTGCAAGAAATGTTCACAGTGCATCTTCAAGGTTGATTTTTAAAGCTCATATTGAAGACCATTTGGGGTGCCTGCACTCAACAGTAAATTACTTTTGAACAGTATTCCTCATTTTTGATATGCAAGTTAATTGATGAAGCAAGTTCCACTACCACTAACTCTTCTTGACAAGGAGTTGTTTTAATTCAAATCAAGACATTACTGTTTGATTTGAATGGGCTATGAAATATTTCTCACTCTCATGGCAAACCTAGCTACTCATTTTGGAATTCAGTTCTGCATGAGTGGTTGAGTAAGAGAGACAGAAAGAGGAATTTCTTAAACTGAGATATTTTTGTGTGTAATAGTTAACTGATCATTGTAAGTTCCTACTGTCCTTGAAAAACAAAGGAAACAGACCTAGGCCAAGGTTGTTATACATTAATGGCCCTAACAAACCATCTGGGTATATGTTACTCAGGGCATATTTTAAACCAAAAGTTAAGATGTGGGTGGGCATTGTGACATCTCACCCCTAAGAAAGAAGCAAGTACCTAAGATTTATAAATGCTCATGGTCAAAAGGAATGGCAGAAGTCAGAGTATCTGCAGTCAGAAAGTTTTATTGGTAAATTACACACTTGACATGGAAATTGGTATGTTAGTCTCTGGCCCACTATATAAGCACGTGGAAGTGAGTTTTGGATAAAGCGGTAGAGTAAAAGGGAAGAGAGAAAGGAAGAGATTAATTAAAGGGAGGGA
>VZTD01005655.1:0-78218 GCA_013397725.1 Rhagologus leucostigma | reverse complement strand
AGGAAGGAAGGAAGGAAGGAAGGAAGGAAGGAAGGAAGGAAGGAAGGAAGGAAGGAAGGAATCACCAGTCCTGGTTTCAGCACTGATCCTGCTGATGGGATGTCCAGCACCCCAGCACCACCTGGGCTTGGGGATGGATACTTTCCTATGAATAGGTTTCCCCACCTTGAAGATATGTTCCTCACTTTCTATGCAGATTGGTTATTGTGCGCAGGCCATTCTGGAAATAGGTCAGAAGGTTTCAGGGGTCTTTGGTGGTCTTGATCTCTCTCTGCAGTCCATGCCTGCTTCTTGGCCTCATTCCTGTTCTTGTGTTGTCTTTTTTTTTGCTGTGTTCCTGTGGACTAGAACAAGGATATTTGTCCCAGAAAAGTTCTGCCATATGTCCACATGGCCCCCATCTCCAATCAAAACTCTGTTTTTTATTTACAGCATATTAATACCAACAGTCATCAGCTCTATTAACAACAATTCTTATCTGTTATAACTGTCCTCGGTTGGATTTACAGCCATCTGGCTATTGAGACAAACAAATTAGCCCCTTATTTTCTGGGATTCTACAGACATGCCTCCAAGATAACTGGTACAACCAAATATAATAGGGAGGTTATTTTATGTAAAACACCAAGACTCCATTTTATTATAAGTTAAAAAATAAATTAGAGTGTTGCCTGGAAATAAGGCATTGAGTTCAGTTGTTGAAGTTGCCGTAAAATCAAGAGCAAGCATTTTTTTCTCATGGTACTTTTTCAAACTACTACCAAGCATTCCTGGAACTTCAAGAAATAAAATTTTTTGAGCTGTTCGGTTTTTTTGGTTGTTTCCGATCATCTGTTGACTCCCAGGGACAAGATTGAAATAACTTCAGCACAGCAGGCACAGTGGGCAGGAGGAACAATGGCAAACAAATTCAAAATGTGAGAATCATACCTATAAAGTTCCTGTGGAGTGTTCATAGCTACACCGTTTCTAGAAGATTGATTAACTGTGGGAAATAATAAAGTGCCTGGAAAAGCACATGCTGTGGAGGCAGGACTTTCACAGACAAATTTCTGACACCAAAAAGACTACTGTACCAAAGCGTGCATTGCAGGTCCAAAAAAATCAAACAGTTATGTTTGAAGATCATATACATCTAAGTTTGTTCTTGAAAAAATATAAAGAGAGCATTTGATGGCCAGACAATAAATTTCTGGGGTTTTTCCCCTTCTACTTTTTTATCATAACCTCATTATTATTTCCAAAATGTATCAGTTATGTCATTTAGGCAAAGACTGTGCATATTTCTGAATTCAGATAGATTTTCAAAGTAATGCTGATATAGAGAGGAAAATTATTTTAGCTTTCAGTTGTATAACCTTCATCTGTCTTTGTAATAAAGGAGTAATAATAGTCTTTCAGTTTCTCTTTAAAATAGCTGATAACCTTTAAGAATATATATAAATGTATTCTGTTTCTTTCTATTGAAACACTTCATAGTTATTTGAACTCACTGAAAAGTTTGTTTTAAAATAAAATATATCATGGATTATTAAATCTCTTTTAATACCTTCTTTAAGCTCATATCTCAACCAACTATAATAATACTGTCAGTCTACCAAGTACATCAATGGTAATACTGATATTTTCTATTGCCATTACAGTTTTAATATTTCTCAATTTTATGTTCCAGTTGTGGTTTAATCCTAGTCAGCAACTCAGTACCATGCAACTGCACACTCACTACCCTCCACATCCCAAGTGGGATGAGGTGTAGAATTGGAAAAGAAAGTAAAACTCATGGGTTGAGATGAGAACAGTTCAGTAATTCAAAGAAAATAAAATACAAGAATACTACAACTAAGAATAATAAATATTAAAAATATTGAAAAATACAGAGCAAGGGACAAAACCAAAGAGAAACTAATGATGCCCAAAGCAATTGCTCACCACCCACTGACAGATGCCCATCCCATCCCCAAGCAGTGATTAGCTCCTCCGAGCCAACTACCCCCAGTTTATATACTGGGCATGAAGTCCATGGTGCGGAACATACCTTTGGCCTGTTTGGTTCAGCTGTTCCAACTATGCTACCTCCCAGCTTCTTGTGAATCTCCAGACCAGCAGAGCGTGAGATACTGCAACATCCTTAATTTAGGGTAAACACTGCTTAGGAACAACTGAATCATGGTGTTATCAACGTTATTCTCATACTAAATCCAAACCACAGAACTGTACCAGCTACTAAGAAGAAAAACCGACTCTATTCCAGATGAAACCAGGACAGTTGCTCATAAATAAGAAATGCAGAGTTGCACAGTCACAGACAATCATTTAAAGCATTCTCTTCTGCTCAGGCAAGGTCAATACAACCTAGATGACCTACAGAATGTTTTGGAGTTTTTAAGTTTTTTACAAACTTGATTTCTTACTCGTCCTTTTTCTTTGTATACTAATATCATTCAGTTCTGGCCAACTTTTGCCATACATTATGGTTATAACTACTTTGTTGTTCTCTGTTTTCCCTTAAAAAAGAAAATTATAATTAAGACATCTATTAAATGAGGTGGCGTTAACCGCCAATCTTCAGCCAAATTTTAATCTACTCTGTTTATCAGAATGTGGATAGATTGATGCTGCTAGATGATTTTATGTCTCATATTTAATTCTTCTTTCTATTTTATGCCTTTGTTTTTGTTTTGGTTTTTTTTAACTATTTTCTGGATGACAAAAAATGTGATGCCCACCATGTTGTAGTATTCTGTTGAATACAGTAAGAGAAATTTACTTCAAAATTAATAACACAGGCAGATGGTGAGAATTACAAGGGAGTCAAGTCATTTACTTGTCAGAGGCCTTAAATTACCTTTTTTTAACACTTGGTTAAAAACATCAAGTTTTTTAACTTTGCTGCCTCTTAATTTTGTTTCTCAATTCTGAGATAAATTAAAGCCTCTCAAATTTAATTAAGTTTGTTCAAATAAACAGGAAATTGAATAACATAGAAGTAAAAAAGAACAACAGGTTGCAAACTGTTAATTTTTATCATTTCCTGAATAAATCATCATTGTAGTTATAGACAGCTGCTGGGCAGCTTCCCTATTGTGTTACAGTTTCTATCACTTACAATTTTCAAAATGAAGTCATATTTTGAAGATTGTCAAATGCCATTATCTAGTAACAATTGAATGAAAAAGATTTGGAATTACTGCACTATTCACAGTTTATATTGCAGAATTTATTACAAGTCATTCAGAGAAGCAATTCAACTCTGTATTTGTGTGTAGAAATTTTTCTCTCCTAATCTATGCAAAAAACACTCTTTCAAACACACATCTGCTTTTTCTTTTAACAATTTAGTTTAAGTTAATGTTTTAGGTAAATTATTTTATAAACATGAGACTAAACTTTGTTTGGAAAGTTATGTTTTCCCAGAACTATGCAATTTTTCTTTTTCTATTTTCTTTTATTTTGTGTTTTTTTTTTTCTATTAAGAATGTCATCATTCAAGCATTAAAAAAAATAATAATCAACCCTCAACCCCACTTTTCCAGCTTTCATGAACTAAGAATAACAATATTGTTAATATTTTTGACTGGAAACTCATTAAGTATCAGAAAATTCAGAACCACTGATATAAGTATTTAGCCATAAATTATGGATAAACACTTCTGTTTCTAAAAAATAAAATTTTGTCTTTTGATTTCTATTAAAAATAAATGTCCCACATGACTAACTCATTAGAAACCAAACTGAAGCAAACCCAGGATAACCAACAAATTCCTAATAATATTACAAACTGATATTAGTGTTTATACTTTTTCTGAGAAACAAGGTAATATGGTGTGTATGTCTACTTGTCTCACATTATCTCCATATAGTTTCTTCGTTACAAAACCATTTTAAAGGGAAGAGAAAATTAATTTTGAGTTCATCTTGGGCACTACAAAGTGACACTAACCTTCCACCCCTTTACCCCTGCCATCATTTACCATCTGTTTAGTTGCAAGAGAGCTTGTAACTAAGGAACAAAGTTGTCCTTTATAGGTACTGTGCTTGACTTTTACCCAGTCTGTCAACCCATTCATGGCTGTTACTCAGAAGCAGCTCTTCACACTCTATCCTTTCCTTAACATAGACAGCAACACCTTCACCTCTCCTTCGCAGCCTCTCTTCTGAAAATCTTGTGGCCCTAAATTGCAGTGCTCCCACCATGTAACTCATTCCACCATGTTCCCATGATAGCAAATAAATGAGAGGTTTCTAATTTTACCATGGTTCCCAACTCCTGTTCATTACCCATCTGTGTGCACTGGTGTAGTAGAACTTCAGCTGGGCTGTTGGCCTCTTCACTTTTGGGAGGCGTGCTCTCCAATTCCTTTGGGAAGATTAACAGGCATTTCCATGATATTCCCTAAAGTGCTGTTGTTTCCTTGTTCCTTAACAATGCCCAGTAGAGCATCTCCTCTGGGGCAAGAATTAGATTCTTAACAGAATCTATCATCTGCTTGGTAACATGACTGGGTCTTTATTTTAATTAGTAACATTGACTCCTTCCCGACCTTATGAACAAAGTTAATTTTTTGTTGACTGTAGAATGTTTTATCACCAAGACAGATTGAAACAGACGAAACTCCATAAATACCATATACTTAATATCTAGATACTTCCTGCAGCCATGTGACATCCTGAAACCTACCCTTTTCACACAGGTAATAGACAATAAAAGAAAATGTCACATTCATAGCATGGTCTGTAAGAACACAGAATTTTTATCAGAGATTTTGTATCTTGAATGTCCTCTGAAATTTTCAAGCCCTCTTTTAAAAATTCCTAGCTTTAATCATAAAAGAGTGGTAGAAGATTGTTGACAGCTGAAGAAACAGGTTTTAGGCCAAAAACCTGTCTAATTATATACCAGGTTCACACACATACTTCTTACTCTATTTTTCTCTTGTTCTGCTTAGTCTTTTTATAACAAAGTGACATTCTATTTAGATCAAAATATTAGAAGCTGTATATTTGCATTAAATATTTAAATCAATCTGTATCAAGTAAACTTGACCTTCCATTTCAATGAACACATACAATTTGAATGGAGTTGCTGGTGCTCGATATCTTTGAAAGCAGTATTATGTATCAGATTAGGCATTCATGTTGAAGGATTTGAATTAATAATAACTGTTACTGACTTTTCCTCCTTCTCTAGTACTTACTGTTTGCATTTTCATTATAAATTTGTTATTGCAAAAGATATTGCAGATTCTGTTGCATTGCAATGGAACCAGCTTCTTATTTTTTATTCCCAAAAATATTGTCTGTCAGCACCTGCATTTATGAACTTTTTGAATATTTTTATCTTACTAAGATAATTATACTAGTATTTCTTTTTTCTTACAGTTAGTATATTTAGTCTGCCTGAGTAGCTAAAAGGAAGAGGTTGCAAGACAGATCAGAAAAATGATTTTTCAAGACCTTTGTTTCAGAAACTGCAACAGAATGATTACCAAAACATTTTAATGCATAGCACTGTGGTCCTTTAATTCTTAATCCAAAATTGAACACTAAAGGCATTTTCTATAAAAGCTGATCTTCAACCAGAGACAAATAACAAAAATGTTATGTAACTCTTTACGCAATGATTAAGGTATACTTGAATCCAGTATGACATAATCGTGTTATAATGATAATAGTGGATAGAATAGTGGAGAGAAATGTAAACACAAAAACAGTTTCTGAAAGAAGTAGCTGAAAACTCTGAGACATGAATACGTAAAGATGAATTAAAAGGGACAGCCAGAATAAATTCTCTTGCATTCCTTTTATTCCAGTGGCAATAAAGTAACAGAAAATAACAGAAAATTACTTGGGCTGCACAAACAAAACAGAAAAGTTTGAAATATTGCAGTTCTTACCAATAGCATATTTCCAGTGCTTACCCAACCGCAGTAAACAAGCTTTTGAGGATCCAACTGTGTATGGCCAAGTATAGACATGATTTTATGGGGACAGATTTACATAATATTATAGCATAAAGAATCTAACTCATATTTAACTGTTACAGAATAAGTATGAAAATAAGATTTTGGTATTTGACGTATTCATAAAATACTAGATGGAGGATTTTTACAAGTGTGAACTGAAACATAAGAATATTTAGTTTTGAACTAGGTTACACATTAAATGTAATGGCTTGATTTTGACTAACAATTCATAGAATACATTTTTATTTCCACATATACACAGTATATAAAAAGTTTGCTTCAGCTGCATAAAAATTAAAGTTTTAGAAAAGCTCTGACTTTTTGCTTTCTTTCTCTTTAGAGAAAATCTTTCAATTTGAGCTGTTACAAATGCACATTACAAAGTAATCAATCACAAGAATGTAGATTTCCAGATGTCATATTTGACTCTATATTCACATCTCTTGTACTAAGTGTTTATTCTGTGCTTACTATTACAGCAAATCACTGACTGGTGTGACCTGCAGGTACTTAATGCACAGCAGAGTACAGCTTGAATTATAAGAAAAAAAGGAAAGTTATTTGAGATACAGGGAAAAAAAAAGAACCAATCAACCAAAAAAAATTCCCAAAAATTTCCCAAACCAAAAAACTGAGAAACAAGATTTCAAAGAAAATAAAGGAATAAATCAAATTGAGATCTAAGTGACATAAGAATTTAAGAAAGGTTCCTGAAATATTGCAAAAGGTGACGTGCAAGAAGGCCGAATAAGCTATGCTTCCATCTCTATGCAGGCACAGGGGTATTGTCTGCAATAAAATTTACAGTGTCCATATTAGTACTGTACCCTTGGCAAAGGGAAAGCTACATTTTAAGTTTACAGTCATTAAACCATATTTCATTGCATCTTTAGGGTACCATAAATATTATTTTAATAGATATTTTACATGTAATTGAAGAAACAGTGGTTCAAGAGGGATAAATTCCTACTTTCATCTGTCCTTTTAGTTTATTTCCCAAGTTGAATATGCTGCCAGAGAAAGTTCACATAACTTATATTCCTGTTAATAAGTCAGTCTTAAGAAAAGGATCCTTTTGTACTATATTTAACCTTTATTATCTGTTCCATCATCATAAGCGACTCCAGTTCTGTAATCATCTGTACTGAAGGTCAGACACAAATCCAAAAAATTGACTATGAAAATTTCACCCCATTCCCTATGGGCTGATCAATATTCTTATCACAAGCAATGCTATTTCTATACCCTCTCCAGGCATTAAAATTGCCCAAACTGATAACATTTGTGATCTACTGCCAAAGTCTGCAGTATTATCCTGGTTCTGGAATGGTATTCTCCAATTTAGCACTCCCGCTAAAACCACAACACTGCTAACTCCCCCCCTGCTCCAAGTGGAAGCACAAAAGACAAAGATCACAGGTTGAGATAAGAACACTTTACTGGAATCAGCAATGAGGGAAGAAAAAAACAATAACAGCAACAATATTAATACAAAAGGTTTAAGACAGAGAAATTATTTACATGGAAAGCCTACAACAATAAATAAACACCGATCTGCTCTTCTCCACCACGTTTTCTCCTGACCAGACAGAACACCCTTCTCCTCACAAGCAAGAGTCCTTTTCCCCTGCCCCCATTATTGGCATGAAGTGGTATTGAATAATATCAGGGTCCTGGCCACTCCAGGCTACTGCAAAAAAATTAACCCCGTCCTTGCCAAAACCAGGTCAAATATCCACTAATTATTTTTTTTTCTTAATAATTAAAATAAGAGTAAGGAAGGGATATACATAAGGTGCAGGGTTTTAGTAGTTGAGATTTTGTGTTACAATGGAAAAAAGTTTGAAACATCAATTTACTTGTGGCAATCCTTTGAAATTTCCAGAGTCTAGTTGTTTAGTTAATACAGACCAATGCAACTAAAAATTACACCATTCCTTCTTTTATTATTGGCACCATAGATGTTGCTCTCATTTATGCAGGGTTTTTTAAAATATTCTTAATATATTTTATTTCTCTTCTATCAAAAAACCTCTGCATTTTCTTCCCAGTCAGGTCTGGCTATTAAGGAAGAAAATATAACCAGTCTTTTCTTCACCTAGTGATCTGAAAAATCAGGTCTTCTCATTCACAGAATACATTTTGGCAACAGTCAAGTTTCAAAATATTGATATCGGGAAGAAAATATTTTCATTTTAACATGATTAATCTAGCACACTTCCTTTTACCTAAAATTAATTATTACATAATAGAAAAATTATTTTACTTTATTTAATATTGTTTTATTTATTATTTAACAGTACTTTACAAGAACAAGAGAGATCTCAAATGGGTCTGTGGAGCAAGACTCCCCACTAAGTGATCAAAAGCTAGCTGATATAACATTTATAGAAGGTATTTTATTCTGTAGTATAAAGCTTATAGCCATATGCAAAAGTTTCTAAATAAGAAAAAAAGTGTTACCAAATACAGGGAAAGAATGGAAAGGTTAGGATACCTAATGCTTCCTTACTTCATCCACTTCCCACCAGATAATGAATGCAACCATGTGGTGGTTTGAACCTGAGTTGATGGACAGTCGTTTAGACCAATAACGCTTCTCTAAATTTACATATTTAAACCGTGTGGAGATGCGGGAACTTCCTCTTGGGGGGCAAGGGGGGTGGGCCTCCCAGGCTCCATCTCTTGGAGTGGCCCCAGGCCACTTATCCCCAGCACTGGGGCACTGCCCAGGGTAGCTGCGGGAGAACCCCCTCAGAGCCGTGGGCAGCTAAAAAACAACCATTAAGCTGCTGCATAGCTGATACCATCCAGCACGGCTCCTAAGGAGACCCTCCTTCCCCCCATTAGAGTTTAACAGTTTATTTGATTAAATACTGATGATGAACCGGAATGTAAGGCGAGAACAAAACAAATTATTTCGGAAATACACTAAGGTTTATAGGTAAAGTGCACTTTCCAACGATTTCTTAAGCATCCATTTTCCACTACACAACCAGACAAATAAACTGAGAGTGCAGTGAAATAATTCTTGACTGCAAGTGGTATAAATGATTTTCCACTTGAAAAAGCTAGACCTTCACTGTAAAAGTGAAAGGTCAAATTCATTCATGCACTAGAAGGACATCCTTAAATGGGAAGAAAAAGGTTTCTTTTCATCCACTTGGCATACTGTAACAAGTCATATAGTATCTCATGGACAAATCCAGCTCATGTACTGAGCGACACCTTGGGACAGAATGTCAGTAAGGTCAAAAAGGTAAAAAACTTGATTTTTACAGATGTGTTCTCCTTGAGACCTGCCATACAGTCACAGACCCTTTCTGCCACCTAATTGATTTTCTTTGTTTCTAACATCCATTCAAAAGATCTAAAACATGTAGTTCTGCTTTTGTGCTGATAGGCTTGAGTAACATGTGCTCAAGATACTGCAAGACATATGTAACTGCACCATGGAGAATATCAGGAATCAGTTCTGCATGCTTAACCAAAACTCAGGGGTGTTTGTTAGAGCCTAATATACATCATCAAAAGATGGCTCCACTTATGCTGCTAGCTGTGGTGACTGCAGTCACCACCCACGTGGTTAAATTGTGCGCTCCCTCAACACGAATATTGCTATTTTCCCATGGGAGATTTCTATTTTCTTAAATATGGCAACATTAAAACCTTTTCGAGCATATATTTTCAGAAAAAATATGGTCTTTAATCTTCAAGGTATCTTTTACTTTAGATGTAGATTAGTGTAGCGGGTTCAGTTTGAAACCAGGCAGAAACACCAATTAAGTGTAGTGGTTTTGTTCACATCTTTTACTTTTTGTGAGATAAGGGATTTGGAGAAATGCAAAGCAGGCTTAAAACTTTAAAGACTATGAAGAAGTTTATTACTAACAGAATTAAAAGTAAAAAGAAATAATAAGAAATTAAAGCAAAACCCCCTTTTTGTCCAGCACCTGCCTTTTTTACTTAACTTGCACAAAGGATAACAAACTTTGATTTTTTGGTCAATATTACAGTTCTTAAAAGTCTCTCCAACATTTAAGGAAAAAAGGTTTTCTTTTGCTTCATGTAGTTTCCAAACTGCCCAAAAAGCAACAGACCCACCTAGAAATTCTGCCTTGAAAAACATCTCTCCCATGAATCTTGCAGTCTTCCCACAACTGCCAGCATGAGCCACATATGGGGTGTTTTGGTTTTTTTTTAAGCATAAACAAATTCCAGCCTAAAAGCAACTGCTCTCTTCTTCACAAAATGTCTAAAAGTCTCTCACAGCTCTTAGGTGACCTGGCGTGGTCACTTTTCTTTTTCCGCAGGCTGCACACAAAATTCTCATCCCCCCATATCCCTTAAGTGGATTAAAGAGAAAAGAACAATTTGTAGTATTACAGTTTTTACCACGGCCTGCAAAAAGTATTTTTAAGCTTTGCGCTGGGCGCAACTCTGCCCTCTTTTCCCATCGCCATTGTACTAGTTTGAAAAGCAAACTAGTGAGACACTCCAAGTCAGAAATACAATTTAATAGGAAAAAAAAAAAAAAATAAATGCAATAGTTCAAACAAACAACCCACTGACAGAGTCAGAATACAACCTGGCCCCCTGACGGTCAGGGGGGTTGGTAGCAGTCCGATTAAATGGTGGCTGCAGTCCTCCTGGAGTGATGGTCCTGTTGAAGCAGTGATTCTGTAGAAAAGGTCTGGTCTTCCCCTGAAGGTCCAGTTGTGGTGTAGAAGGGTCTGGTCTTCCTCTGAGAATCCAGTGCAAAAGGCTGCTTGTGCTGTTCCAAACCCCAGATTATATCCACATGGGAATGCTTGGCTCCTTCCCCCTGGGCGGAGCATCTCACAGTGGGATGGTGAGTCACAGGGCAAGGCACTGATGGGCCCATTAACAGGAGATAGTCCAGGGGTGAGTTATCTGTGAGTCATGCGGCAAGGCATTGATGGGCCCATTAACAGGAGATAGTCCAGATGGAGGAGGCAGCTCATGAGGATGGTAATAGAATACACTGTAACCCAGGACAGCCATTTTTAGCTCCGTCTCACATGACTCACTTTCTCTTTCTCTCTGACCTTGAAGCTTCTATGTTGAAGAACTCATTTCCTTCAGCCTTATGTTGGAGAAAAGCCTCTTTCCTTTTATGTGGCTGGCTGCTTGCTGATTTTTTTCCAGTTCGATATAGGCTGCGTTAGTTGCAGAAAGCTCTATCGGCTCCCACTGGGTCTGCGTGGGGCTGTGTCGGGGAGGGAAGGGGAGCCTGCCAGTCCTCAAAAACCTTGCTGGGTGGTCTCGGCTCCACAGCAGCCCATGGTGGTTCCTTAGCTGGCTGCAGCTCTGAGGGGGTTCTCCTGCAGCTACCCAGGCACCCGTGCCCTGGCGCCGGGAGAGGGGAGGCTGGGGCCCATTTTCCCCCTCTCCACGCAGGAGGGCTCGAACGCAAAAGGGCAGTTCCCGCGTCTCCATGCAGTTTAAATATGTAAATTTAGAGAAGCGTTATTGGTCTAAACGACTGTCCATCAACTCAGGTTCAAACCACTACAATTAGTCTTCTTTCAAAAGTTATTATTCATGTTTTTCCAGACATTGTTCAAGAAATCCCTAGTAAATTTTTTGCCACACGTAATTTTTACTTTCTGACTTTCTGATTCCTCAAGGACTAAAAGCAACATGGAAATAATAAAAGAACATATATATATTATTTTTTATATTTTATTTATAAATATATATAAATATATGGATATATTTTTCATATGCATATTTTATTAAATATTTAAAATTATGAATGACAGTGTGATATATAAAGGCTTTTCACACTTGCTATTCAGCTAATGAACAATGCTTAGTTTGAAGATTTCTAAGCAGTGACTCTATGGATGAGTTGTTACCAGGACACCTTTTGAATGTCTAATTTGCACTCAAATATTTAAAGCAATGGCATTATTGGTATGCTTACAGTTTGCAGAATTGGAAGTCCAAGAGATAGAAGTACTCTCCCCTCCTCCCAAAGTAGTGGTTTTCTAAATTAGTCAAGTAATTTACAGCCTCAGATTTCTGATCTTTTTACTGGTTTTGTTGGGTTTAGTTTATTGTTTGGTTTTTTTTGTTTGGTTGGGTTTTTCATAGAGTTACTGTAACATCAAAGAATAGACTTATTAATTCCCTCTATGTACATGTTTGTAAGTTTTCATTATTATTTGCACACCATTATTCCTCATTTCTAGTTTTATTACTTCTGTTTCACCTCTTTAATTTTCATTTTTACTACTAGGTATTCCGTTAGTTTCAGCAGCAGTGATTTCTCACAAGTATTTTGACAAGCTGCTAACTATAATCTAGAAGTTACAGCAAAGAAATATCAATAAGTAAATGAGAATAAACTAGTTTATTCAGAAACAAGAAAAAAGATTTTCATATTAAAATTACTTTGTGCTCCAGTTTCTAGAGAAAATGAAATTTATTGTTTTCTTCAAGAATCCCAGAAAGTCAGAAAAATACTTTATTGTACTCACTCCCTAATATTTTCATGGCAATAATGCCCCAAAGCTGTAACAAAAAAATGAAGATTTTGCTGGACTAGATGGCAATAGATACGAAAACATAGATTTATCCTTTAAGAGATCAGTTTCAGGCCAAATATTGCAAATTTTGATGAAATCCTGTAATGTTATATTTGCATTAGGTCTTATTCAGTTAGCAGAAGCATTACCCTTGCTAATCAAAATGACGCTTAGAAAACAGGGTAAATATTTGTAGTCTTCAAAGTGCAGATAAACAGTCACATTATGTAATTTCAAATCCTTTACACACTTGTCAAAAACTGTAAAAAATGGAAACTACTATTTCCCCTGTTTCCTTTGAAAACAAGACCATAATAAGAAAGACTGTGCAGTTTTGAGTGAACTTAGTGATTCCGAAATAACATTGGGCTAAACACTAGAAACAATATTGTGCTTTTTTGCTTCTTTGAATCATTTTTTCGTTTTAAAGGCAGATTAAATTCCAATATAGTTTCAGCTGTTATTACTGCTTGACATTTTTTTGGAAGCAAACTTAGAAGAGGAAATCTTAAATGCCTGATGAATCACAATATCTAATAATTTTCCAAGGGAAAGTTATGAAAGCATTCAAATGGTGCATAATATAGAAACTGATAAAAAAAAAACTTGGTAAAAAAAATACAACTCCCCACAAAATCTCTAGAATGAATGCTTAAAGTTGAATCAGTAGAGACTACTTTAGATTCTAAATTCAAGTTACATGGTGGTGTAAGAAGAGAGGTTTTTAGAGATAACAATTGTTCATTTCCATGTATGTCGTGGTTTGACGCTGGCCAGATGCCAGGCACCCACGAAAGCCACTCACTCACCCTCCCCTGCAACTGGACAGAGGAGAGAAAATATACCAAAGGGTTCATGAGTTGCGATAAGGACTGGGCGAAAACACTCATCAGTTACCATCACGGGCAAAACAGGCTCGATTTAAAGATACTAAGTGAATCTACTAGTAACAAGGTCAGAGCAGGAAAATTAGAAGTAAAAGAAGCCCTTAAAAGCCCCTTTTTACTCTTTCCCCCCCCAGCCCCTCTCTCCTTCCCACTGATAGCAGAGGGAGACAGGGAATGGGAGTTTTGGGTCAGTTTATCACCCGTTGCTTTTCTTGCTGCTCAGTGAGAGGAGTCATTCCCCTGCTGCACTGTGGGGTCCCTCCCACGGGAGACAGCTCTCCATGAACTTCTTTAACATGGCTCCATCTCACAAGCAACAGTCCTCCCAAAACTGCTGCAAAGTGAGTCCATCCCACAGACAGTAGTACCCCTCAAACTGCTGAGGCATGGGTCACCCTTCCATGGAGTGCAGTTCTCCAAGGACAGGCTGCTCCAGCCTGGAAGCAAGGGCTCTCTCTCCACTGGGTCTCCCACTGAATCACAGCCTCCTCCAGGCATCCACCCACTCTGGCACAGGCACCTCCCCCACAGGCTGCAGGTGGATCTCTGCATCCCCTGTTGATCCCCATGGGCTGCAGGGGCACAGCTGCTTCACCACTGTCTTCACCACAGCCTGCAGAGGAATCCTGGCTCCAGCACCTGGAGCACCTCCTCCCCCTCCTTCTCCACTGACCTTGGTGTCTCCATGTTGTTTGCCTCACATGTTCTCACTCTGCTCTTCTCTAGCTGGAAAATTAAAACTGTGCCACAAACTTTGGTTTGATTACTTCTTAAAAGAGTTGTCACAGAGGCATTACCACCATCTTGAATCAGCCCCGCATTGGCCAGTGGCATACCCATCCTCAGAGCCATCAGGGATTGGCTCTGCTGAACATGGTGGAAGCTTTTAGCAGCTCCTCACAGAAGCCACCTCTGTGGCCCCCCCACTACCAAGAACCCAGCTGTACAAAACCAACACAATGCACCTTAGCTTAGCATCCAGAAGGATATTTTCCATGATCTTCCCAGGCACAGGGTGAGACTGACAGGTCAGTAGCTCTCAGGGTCCTCCATTCTACCCTTTTAAGACATGGATACAATGCTTCCCTTTTCCAGTCTCCTGGGCCTGCACCTGATTGCCATGACTTTTCAAATATCATAAAGAGTGGCTTGGCAATGACATCAGCCAATTCTCTCAGGACTCTGAGATGTATTTCATTGAGTCCCATAGACTAAAGTACCTTCAGGTTCCTCAGGTGGTCATGAGCCTGATATTAGAGTGTGAAAGATCTTTTTCCCCAAGTCCCCATCCTGCTGCCCACCCACTTGAGAGTTACGCAGAAGCAATCTCTCAAAGTAAGTAGAAGTAAAGCACTGAGGGAATGATGTCTGGACGATGGAATTTGGAAAAAAAACCAGTATTTTAAAAACACTAGAAAAAATCATAACACTTTAAGACTTAAAACATAATTGTTTGAGATCCATTCATTCTTGTCATAGTTCTGCCAAGACTAAGGAAGTACATGCCAAAACCCCAAGCTTTTGTCAAGAGGATACAGGTTTCTGTCTCTTGGTGGAATTTGCAGGGCTGAATTAAACCTAATTTTTATTTCAATAGAAGGATAAGGGGTTTGAGAAGATACACTGAAAAATCACTATAAAGAGTCAGAAACTGCCTAAGGTAGCTAGTAAGAAATGCTGACAAAAAGGTGATAAAATGTTGTCTTCAGTCACTTTCTTGTGATCTTCAGAAGAAATGGATTACTGGCATAATTCATAGTCTTTGCAGTCAGCCAGTGATAGGATCCATTCCCATCTTTAAACTATCTTTTCAGTGGTTGCCACACTTGTTCAGACTACAGGAGAATTTGGATTATTTTTTATCTTTTGCGTAACTTGATGTGATCTCATCTTCTATCTCTCAATTATAGTAAATGCTTTCAGTAGCCCAAGAATATTTTCAGGCATCAACATAATGCACAGTTGTACAGGATGGCATGTGGAAAAATTATGTTTGTTTAACTGTCTTTGTCCATGTGGTCTGGAAACCAGCTTTTCTGCTGTGAAAGGAGGTGTGACAATTTGTGTAAAGACTTCTGTGAATGACATTTCCAGGTAGCAGCTGGAACTGCTCACCCCATTTCTCTTCCTGCAAAAGGAGTTCTAGGCCTCTTCTGCTACATTAGTCCAGGTCTACACCTCCTAAGAAAAGAAAGCTTCCCCTTCAAATAAAGCGAAGAAACATAAGTTTCTCCAAAATTCTATGTAGTCTTGGCTTTACATGAACCCAGTTCTTCCCTTGAACTGTCCTTCTCCCCTTCTCTTTGCATACTCAGTGGGAAGACCAATGAAGAAATACATGAATGACTTCGTAACACAATGTTAAGAAACTCACGTGCAAGTGAATATTGATGTGCTATTCCTTCCTGAAATGAATACTTAAACATCTGATGATACATATGCACTGGGTTAATGACTAAAACACACATGTCCCTATTTCAGAGTGAGGTGTCTAATTATAATGCTGTATAATGACTTCTGTTGCTTGTTAAATGAATATTGAATTAGCTTTTCTTTTGAAAGAATAAAAATAAGCACTCTTCCCTCTCTCACTGCTTTGGGATATTAGTTTATAATTTAGAATATATATCTGGCAAAAAGACGATTTCTCTAGGCAGAAGATCATCTGTTTCTCCAGATGCTTTCTAACCACTGAACTATTGGATTAAAGAAGAAGTGCAGAGAAGTGGAAAAAGGGCATTTCACATTCTGGCATTTATATGCTATGTTGAGTTCCATCTAATAGTAGTTCCTGAAAAAGCCTATGAGATCAATTTTTGGAAGCAAAAATGTCAAAAACAATGTTTGAATCTGATCAGACTTAGGCAGACTTTGATCTCTCAAGTCTCTTCTTACAGTCAAAATGGTGAGAGAAATGTTGGGTGGGATAGAAAATGGACTGAAAACTGATGGGACTCTTACGATTTTTAATACAATGTTCAATTGCCACACAGCTGACAGAGACAGCACAGCACTGGGGCTAGCACAGTTTTAGTTTCTTAATCATCCTGGAAGGTGGGACAGAATGCAGTCTCATCAGGTTGACACCAAACTGGAGGGGACCTGCCAGTATCCAGGTCACTTACACATAAATTATTCTGTATTCTGATTCTATGAGTCCAAAAAAGAATGAATGATGACTGTGAATAGTGAAGAGTTTTAAGGTAAGGTCTGATACAATTGATTTGTCACTTGGCAATGGCTGCAGGTAGAAATCCCAGTACCAATTATAAAGGAATAAAATTATTTTCACTAATTTTTAAGAAAATAGCACATTTACTATGATTAATATAAATACAGCACTCCTATAGTAACAAAACCCCAAAACTTTAGTTCTATTTCTAATAGAAACAGTTTATTTCTATTATTCGGTGCGATGTCCTACAGATCTAAGTAAATGTGACACTTCTCAAAAAAAGGCTTGGAAAGTAAAAACAACTATTCTACTCTCTTTTAGTATGGCATAAATGTTTGTATGTTGCCCAAATAAAATGTTAGATATTTTCATTTAAATCTTCCCATTAATTACTTCCAATAGGTGAAAAATCACAATGCATTCTGCTCCAGAAATGTGAATTTTCAGTTTTACATGCAGAGAAATTGGAAGGTGTCTAGAGAACTCCTTACTGAAGAGTTCAAAAGTAAGAAGTGTTCCTTTTTATTCTTCTAGCATTAAAATTTTAAACAATTATAAAGCAAATCAACTTTCCAATTTGCAGTTTAACTTTTAAATTTTCCATGTCAAGGAACTATGTAAACAATTGTGAAATAGATTCATTGATAGCTAGAACTAGATATTAATCATGCTGAAGTTCCAATCTTTAAAAAGTTTCCTTCTTTAGAAGTTCTAACACAATATTTTACAAATCTTTCTTTTGTAAAAAAAAAATACAGTTTCTATGACATAGGAAATGTAGCTTACATGTCTATTTTACTAATTTGAATTTTTAGTTTAGATCTGTGGATTTACTACAGTATCATTAAACAGAGAGAAATCACTAAACAGATGCGTTTTGCCAGATATGTTGGAAAAATGTTAGCAATTCAGAAACACCTAAGGCAGCTAATAATCCAAGTATTTTTAACAACAGCAAGTAATTCCATATCTGATTAAATGCAGCAGGGGCACCACTATCAGATTTTTAGCGCGTGTAATTTCAAACATAACAAATTAGCTAAAACAAAAACATTCTGATGAGCAGAAATAATTTATACATTAGAGGCTTTCTCCACTGTATCTTTGCAATTCAGATAAATTGCTATGTAAAACTGTGCCACTGGGATGTTATACATCCATCTGACAATACATGAGTTAGAGAAAGGTAAATCTTATGAAGAAAATCACAGAAATTAAACCTTTAGTATGTCAACAGAAAACAAAAATCTAATTAAAACATAAGCATTTTTTTATTTCAAAGACCTAATCAGTATTATTGCTGTTGCTTTCATAAGACACAGAAGCAGATACTACACTTCTGTCTTATTGTCTTAACAAAGTTGGTTACTAAATCAAATATATTCTTTGGACTATTTTCTGGAGTGCTAGAGTTGCAAAAAGCTGTGGGGCCACTTGTGATGTGTTCATTAATTTGCAGCACTAAGATCCACATAAATGGAATTTTTTTCGTAAAATCAACTGAAAACCCCAAACATAGCTATTGCTTGCTTTCTATAGCTATTATAATACAGGAGCCAATGGACACCTACAGCTAAAATAAAAAGTAATTTTCTTCATACCTAAAATAAAGTCAAGCAAGACCCACTACTTCAAAAATGTCTAAATTATTTTTCATTTTCTCTCCATAGGTAGGAGACCAACTAACATCTCACAACCTTTGCTGTCTGTAGTTGGAGCAATCTAGTGGCCCAGAATCTTTACAAGAAATCTGTTTCTTAGCACTTTTTATCATAAAAGAATGTAGTTATAGCCAACATCATAAATATAGTTCAGTACCATCAGTGATGCTGAAAAAAGGGAAGGATGAAAGTGAAAACAAAAAGAACACATGAAGTTTCTTCCTAGTGTTCAAGAAAAAGAAGAATTTTTAGGTCAGACCATGACCCCAAAAAATGGGTCAGACCAGGGATTGTTCAGACCTCGAAAGAATCTGGAAGGTCTTTCAAAAGAAAACAAGAATCCAATTTTGTGAAAAACATTAAGATGTCTGAAAAGCTAAACTTTAAAAAAAATATTTTAAGCTTAAAAAGATGGGAATGTTTCACATTTTGGAAAGTGTGACTATAGGCTATGTGTGATAAATGTGTGGCAAAAAAAATAGATAGCAGTATTTTCTCCTACATTTTTCCTGTGTTCATGTGCATATATGCATGTAAAACCTTAAGGCTATTCTAATGAATTCAGTTTCTCAGTATAGGTATTACTATAAGGATCTTTTGTGTTTGACTATAACAGATGTCAGCACCTAGATGTAATCAAAATTCAAGGCATATTTTCTGCAGTTCTTGTGTCTGCATCGTCAGAAGAGACCTTAGTATATGAAAGGTATTAGCTACATCTACTTTGCTGGTAATACTCAGAATTATATTTTCATATACTGATTTCTCTTTTTTTGTTAGCAGGCACAGAAGCTAAAAAATGTATGTATTCTGTTCTACATGAGCAAGCAGACATGCCACACACTAGACCACTACAAGTTTTTTGATTTATAGATGCAAATCCCAAACACATTATGGTAAAAGCAATCTGCTTTCATTTTGGTAGGCCTAGTGATTCACACCAATAAGACATTAAGACACAAGTTCTAAGACAATTTTAAAATTTCACCCATAAAGTCATTTTTTTTTCCAAAATAAACTACCTTCTGATAGGATCATCCCAATAGACACTACATTTATTTTATCTAGTGTACAAATCATTTAAACATCCTCAGTTGTAAAGCTTGTATGAATTTGAACATTGCTTGGGGTTCAAAGTTTGTTCAAGACAGAATGTGTAATGATAAGACAAAAGACTCTCAAAAACAAAACTGAAAAGCCAGAAAGACTGAAAATCGGAGACTAGAAAATAAACTAGCAACCAAACAGAAACAGAATGAAAGGAAAATATAAGGACAATGGCAATTCGAAACAGATTATCTCATTCCTTCAAAAGACTGAAACAAGTACCAACAAATATGGGCAAGACAGAATAGTCTCAAGACTGCAGTAATGGTTCTGGACCTTAGGTACCTCTGAGCTACAGAAAAACAATCATGACAGTAGAATATTAGCCTTGATCTCACTACAGATACAATTTTACGTTCAATAATTTTTTATAAGTTTTATCATGCCCAGTGTAAGCAGATTTACTTGCTTACCAGCCTTTCCTGACATCATAAATTAAGCAGTTTGATTTTTTTTTTATAAATTATCCAACTCTACTGAATTTGAGAAGAGTGTTAGTAGTCCATAGTACCTGCATTAAAAGATGGAAAGAGCTGGCCTCACCTTTATAATCAAATAAGTTTTCAAGTAAATATGACCTTACCTGCTGTGCTTTGGGATCAATCAAATTTAATGTTCTGACATGTTCTACTGTACTATTCTCCATAGAAGTTACCAAATTGGGAAATGCCCTGCTTAGAGGCCTTGAACAAATTTAAGGGTAAGGTGATCATCAACCTATTCAGTCTCAGCCAGATGGATTTCACTTCAAACACACACATGACATAGTTTAAGGGCCCCAGGAGCCTTAGAGATGTAACCTTAAATGCACAGAAGATGTTGAAGACAGAAAGTAGTGGATAATCCCCAGATAAGAAAGTGTAGGAATATTGAGGTGGGTCACACTGTTGTTATGCCCAAAGGATGGCCTCAAGTTCATTAAATTTACTATTATAGGCCTTGCTTCCATTTCTTTTTAGGTTCATTACAGACATATTTTACCTTATTGACAAGATATAACAAGAAATGATGTACTGTTCTAAACTTTAGAAGAAATTAGTGTTTATCAGTCAAGACCTTGAGGCCCATACATTTCCAAGGTTTTGCGTTATTTAATTCCCCATGAAAAAGTTGAGATTAAGGTAAAAAAAAGACACGGTATTTCTATATCAATTTTAAAACTTCTGGAAAGAATTTCCAGCTGCAACTACTTTACAGAGGTCAGCATCCGCTCATTCAAATGATACTAGAGGTTGTCACAACTCCATCACAGAAAAGTTGTATTGGCAATGCCTAAAACATACTAGTTTTGACAACAGAGAGAGTTAGCAAAATCGGAATGTCACAGTTATCGGCAAATAACTATCAAGTAATACCTCTCTTGACTTCTATATACAATGTTATTGAAAAAAAAATCATAGTTTCTGCTACCTATGTTTGAATCAACTTTTCAGCATTAGAAGGTGTGAGAAGCCAATTCAGCCATTTTTAGTTTGCCTCAGCTCTGGTTGTCGGGATTGTCAGAGGCATGTGGAGGGGGGGGGTGAGTGCCCGATTGCCTGCCAAAAATGCCCGCCAAAAACAGACCCANGAGAACCTCGTGCTCCACAGTTGCCGTCTGCAGCTCGTAGCCACTGCCCGCACCCAGTTTCCAGCCATCGTTCCTGTTACGCTGCCCGCACCCATCTTCACCTGCCTGCTGGCTCACCCTCGCACCTGTCCTGCCTAGCTGCAACTTCTCCCTGTGTCCTTGCCTGCATCCAGCTTTGCCCACCACCTGCCCTCACGGCTTCGAGATTGTGCCCAGCTCGCCACGCAACACGCACGGTCCATCTGCCAAATCGATGCTGATAAATAGCCGGCGTTCCGTGGTAAAGCTGTCCCCTCTCTTCTGTTCCTCTCCTCCCTTTTTTTTTCCTTTTATTTTTTGATAAACGGTTTTCAGATATAATATTGCTGTGTTCATGCTAGATTTTTCATCAGAAAAATATATCAAAAGAATCCTTCCCGGCTCCTCCTTTTTATAGTGGAACAGGACAGAAGGTACAGCCTTTCAGGAGGACTTAATTGTTTTAGCCACTTAGCATTCTGAGAACAAGGTATATCTTTTTTTTCTTTAGCAAAATTGCACATCTGTCTGGGCTGCTTTCTCCACCTCCCTCCTGAGGAACCAAGCAGAGTAATGACTACACATGTACCTCATATTTTCAGCTTGTCAGAAGCCTAAGCAACTACAGATTCTTATAGATTTTTTTCCTCACATTATCATAGACAATCTGATTACAGGCAAGCCAACAACTATAGATATTTTAACATATGCAATCTAGCAATAATGACTGTGCTATGCATAAGTTAATATATCATTATATTTCTCTTGAAATACCAAACTGTTCTTCCAATAACATTTTCGAAAACCAGACTAAGATAATACAAATTTATGTCGAGTTTACTCTTTGTTTATAGATCCAAAGGAAACAGGCTTTTTTCTACATTAGTTCTTTCATAAATATTTGAAAACCTGCATGCTTCAGTTATTCCCTCCAGTAGTATAGAAGTTTGCAAGTTTATCTAATGGTAATACACATTATAGTTATTTTCTGTTATTTTCCTCCTACCTCAGAATGGTCTCCCCTTTTGCGTTTACTAAAATCAACTTGGCCCTGTCTTAAGAAGTTTCAGTGATATCCAGTTATATTTTAAGTTTTGTCCGACATTAAGTAATTGTTGGGAGAGGAAAAGCTGTTGTTATGAAGACTTCCAAGAGGAAGAAAATGGTTTTCCACAGCAACTTATGCTAGTCTCATTTTAGTTATTATATGTATCTGTTCTAAATATTATATGTATCTGTTCCAAATAGAAATTTAAAATGCTCCAGACTTGTAAATTTGTTTTTCTGCCTTAGTGATGACACTTGATTTTGAATCTATATTCAACACTGTTCTTTTACCAGCTCTATTGTGCAAGGAACCAACAAGCCATCAAAAAGATAATGGATATGCAACCTATATATAGCTTCAAGCAGCCTACCAGCTATGATCTGATGTTGTGGTGTGTTGGTTCCTGCAATGGTATGGCAAGCCGCAGACCTTCCCCAAGAGCGCTGCGAGGCTTTCTCGGGGAAAGCGGCTGTTCCATTTCCCATAGCCCGGCTCTCATATTCCGGCTAGCTGTTGGCTCCACACCACGGTGGAAATAAAGGAGGCAAGAAGGCTACCCGCATGGGGACCTCAGGATCTTTATTACATGCTGGTTCCTAAAGGCAGAGAGAGCCACCTGGCATTGAACTTGGGATTTTATATGGGGATGAGGGGGGCGGAGAGAGCACATGGACTAATGGTTTCAGGGCACAAGGGTGGTATATGGGCAGAGTTGGGGTACAGGACCAATAGGGAGAACCCAAGGGAGTGTCCAGGACTAGGGGCGGGGAAGGGAGAACCATGTGGGAAGGGCAGGCGTTTAGTAAGAAAAGGAGTGGGGCAATACAGCACTACAATCTGATCTTCACTGGATGTAAATCAGCTGACTTGAAAAATCCTATGCAATTTTTACCAGCTAAGGTTATGGTCCTTGTTTTTCACTGTGCTTGCAAAGAAGATTGCAAACTTTAGTGTTACATATCAACATGAAGGTCGAAGTATAGTAACAAAATTTAACATAATACCCTGGAAAACTTACCTTCTGGAACAGTAACATGGACCATGGAAGGGAAAGCAAAGACAAATCCCCATAATCATATAACAGTGGTAAGCTTACTTCACTGATTCCCACAATGTATCTGTTAGGTAACATTCTTTCCTAATAAATAATGATGTATATAAAGCAAAATTATAATTAATGTTACTGCCTATGCCTTTTATATGCATTTGAAATTACAGGTTAAAATATATTTACAGTCTATTACAACTACATATATTAAGGAAAAATATGCTTTAATGTGAATAATTGCAGATTGTTGAAGTATATACCCCCAAGTATTCTGAACCATCAATAATTAAGAGTCATTGATAGTCATTGTAGTACAACATTCACCTTGGTACATTTCATGACAGGCAGGATTTAGCTGTGACTGTAAGCACACTAAGGAGAGAAGGAACAAAGATGACAGCAAAGTAAACTCTTAAATACTTAGAACACAGTTATTCATATATATCAAAACTCATGTCATGCCTACTATAATTAGGCTAAAATCCTTACTTAGTCATCAATTCTGAGCAGATTAGAAACCTATAAGATTTGGACTTTTGCCAGCATCAAACATGGATGTAAGCAAACACCATTTTGCAACGTGCAGGCTGCTTTTAACTGTAACGTCTGAGGAGCAGCTATTACATTTTTTAACATCTACAGAGGGTTAAAAAACCTTTCACAGAAGGCTGATCAAAAAAAAAAAAAAGAAATCTGAACTTCTCCTGAACATCAGATTATAAAAAGATAGGACCAATGAGTAATTTCAGCTTGCAGTGAGCATCAAAACATTACAAAGTAAGATGGAAAGAAAGATCAAGAGAATATCTGAAAATTAGTATTAGAGAAGAAATTTTGTTGGATTTCTATAGACCAAATTCAAGGCCCAGAACATGGTCAGGGCAATTCCAAACACAAATACAGAGTGGAGAATGGATTGAGACCAGCCCTGAGGAGAAGGACTTGTGTGGAGGGATTAGTGGATGAGAAGTTCAACATCACCCAGCAATGTCCACTTGCAGCTCAGAAAGTCAACTTGTCCTGGGCTGTCGGTGATTGAAACTTGGACTTCGCCAGGTGGGGATCTGAATCTGGATCCTGGATCTGAATCGTTTATTCAAAGCAAATGAGCTGGTTTTTTACACTTCTTTAAGGCATAGTATTTCCTTATATAGTAATTTTCACTATGTGACCTATCCCATGTTGCCACGTCAGCAACGCAACTTCTAAATGTCCTTCTGTGGGGTGATCATGCACTGTTCACCCGCCTGTCAGCTTCCAGCAGGGTCCTCTCTGTAGGGGCCCGCCGCATGACACCTCCTCCCCCCAGGGTCTGTGCCACCATGTGCTCCTTTGTGCTACCATATGCTTCTTATCTTTCCCCATACTGGGCTACATCAAAAGAGGCATGGCAGAGGGATGTGATTCCTCCCGTCTAATTTGCTCTCATGACACCCCAGGTGGAGTATTTTGTTCAGCTATAGGGCTTCCAACATTGGAAGGACATGAACCTGTGAGAGAGAGCCCAGAAGCAGGACAAAAAGGTGGTCAGAGGACTGGAGCATCTCCCATATGAAGATAGGCAGAGAGTTGGGATTGTTCAGCTTGAAGTTACCTTGTGGCAGTCATCCATTACCTAAAGTGAACCTACAAGAAGGCTGGAGAGGTACTTTTTACTAGGACATGTCATGACAGGACAAGGGGGTATGGCTATAAGCTGAAGAAAAGGTAGGTTTAGATTAGATGTTGGGAAGAAATCCTTTACTGTGCGGGTGGTAAGGCACTGGAACAGATGGGCCAGAGAACCTGTGGGTGTCCTGTTCCTGGAAATGTTCAAGGCCAGACTGAATAGGGCTATAAGCCACTTGATCTAGTGGAAGATGTCTTTGCCCATGGCAGGCAGGTTGGGACTAGATGATCTTGAAGGTCCCTTCCAACCCACACCATTCTACTATTCTGTAAAATAATGTTCCCATTTATGAAGTTTTATCATATATAAACATATACTTCTATGCATTACTTAACAACTAAAAAGAGGAAGTATTCATTAAATGGTTGTTTCTCAGACAAAGAGCAAGTACAAACACTACCATGAGAATGCAGATGAAGTCTATACAGTAACATTCTTTTATCAACAGCAGCTATTTCTTCTGCTATAGATGCCTTTGTTTCTATGAAACACCTATGACAAATTTCTATGTCCACAACATGACAATTTAGAATACATTTCTTGGTTATATAAATCTTGCTTATCAAATGGTAGAAATCTCATATTTATTTAACTTTTCTTTATAAATATCTGAGGTAGCTGTATTACAGCACTGTCATAGCACTTGGATTGCAGTGACATAGTGGCTGAACAAGCTACATGAAAACTTTCTGGGACTGCTTCATTTGCTGCTTGGAATACTGTGCTACCATACTTATACTGATAGCTGTACCTGAGAGAGCTCATTTACGTCTGGTTCAGTCCACACAATCTGCATTTTCTCAATTTCTATGTAGACAATACCCTCAGAGATACATCTTAATTGAGGCAGGGTACAATGTATCCTGAACTTAAGTATTCACAACCACCTATTCCCCCAGTAATACTGCAGTGTAGTTCTAAAACGCAATTTATTAAAGCCTTTGGGAAGAAAAAATATAGGCAAGTTAATATTCCATAAACCCATTCCTGTGACCCAGCCTTATGTAACATAACAGTCCCTTGGGGATTATGAATTATTCTTCATGCATTCACTCACTTTTGATTACAGTGGTTTTCAGTAGAAATCCCTTCTTTTATACCCAAGACCTCTTTAATAATAAACAACTTCCCATCTGAAAAAAGAAATAAAATATATGCTTTAAAACACTATATGACTATAACCCAGTCATCTCCACATGATAGTGTAATATAATTTGAAATAGAAATAGAGGTGAAAGAAAAATATGCACATCTTGCATTCATCAGTAAACTTTACTATACAGAACAGTTTGTATACGCAATAATTATATTAGCTTCTCAAGAAAGACATCTTTCTTAAAAAGTGATTAAGTGAGGACATTTAATGGAAAGGCACTGAAACAAGTTCTATAATTCTGTTATTGCTAGTAAGAACATGTACTGCATACTTACCTTCCACAGTGAACTTCTTGTCTCCACTATGTTGTACACTGAAATTTTTAAAAGGTCAGTCTGTAGTCATGCTCATTTGTCTTCATTCTCATTTACTTATTTGCTTTATGTTCTGCAAAAAGAGTCTTCATATGTTTTCCTTATTTATTTGCTTAACATCATCAGTTCCACAAAGAAAAAGTCAAGTGGCAAGATACTAGATAAACAAAGGTGATTAGAACAGAACATTATCTAAGACTGGTAAAAGACAAGTCTCTGCTGAGGTAATAAAAGCCGTAAAAATGGTATTCAGCTGGCATAATATCTAGAAACCTAAAGAAATAGGGCGTTATAGTCATTCTGCAATAGCTCCTCTCCAGACCACTCCGTTTTCACACTTTTCCCCTGTTCCAGTGTGGGTCCTTCAAGTGGGTAGTGGTTCTGACAGGACCCTGCTCTGGGTCTCCAGGGGCTGCAGCTTTCTCCAGTCTTCTCTGGCATGAGGTCCTTCATGGGCTGCAAGTGGATATCTGCTTCACCTTGGTCTTCTCCATGTGCTGCAGGGGAATCTCGGCCCTGAGGCCAGGAGTGTCTCCTCCCTCTTTCTTCTTTGATCTTGGTGCGTACAGGGCTAGTTCTCTCACATTTTTTTCACTCTCTCACAGCTGGCTTATTAAAAATATTATCACAGAGGCATTGGAAGTATTGCCTGAGCTCAACTGTGTCCTGCAGATGATCCACTGCATCTGACTTTAACAAGATGGAACCAGCTGTGTCTGGGATGGGGCAGCCCCTCTCTTCTTTTCTCAGATGCCACCCCTGAACTGCTGCCACTGCCAACACTTGGACACATAAACCAAATACAAAGGCAAAGAACAAAGACCACAATTCAGCAACAGAATCTGCTGAGGAGTTCTGCCTATTTCAGAGAGGTCAGGCCTTTTACAGAGCTTTCCTTATTCCTATTACTTTGTTTTTAGGCTTAATTACATGTAACCTAGAGAAGGGATGAACAGTAGTAGAGCTATTCAACTTTGATAAGCTTCAATTAGGGACTCTCCAGTAATGGTTGTAAAGCTCCAGAATTGTGTCACCAAATCCTTTAAAGGGTCTTACGGTTTCTGGGGTATTTTTACATGCTCTGATTTAGATGCAAGGGAGAAATACTGACAAGATATTCTCAAAAGATCCAAACAACAAAAACTTTACTAGCAAACTTCAGAAGATCAGGGAAGTCTGGCAGAGGTTTAAAGCAACATTCAATCAACATCAAGCATTTCACAAAGCCTTAACTTAGCAAGCTCTAAGCCTATTCAACTTAGTAAATTCCAACTATCTGAATTTAAGTTGCCCAAACTTCATAAAGAAGGAATTAGAAGAAAGAGAGAAAGAAAAGATATAAAAAAGAACAAATATAACTACTCCTTATGTTTCAGCTGATATAAAATCCAAGGGGAGGTAGGCTCAAGACACGTGCTTGTATTGTTCTTTGGCTTAAGTACCCTTTGGCTTTCCTGGCCCCTTCCCCCAGGTGGGACTTCTGGTCTGGTGGCCAGTCAGGAGCTGGGTAAGAGCCTCCAGGGGCAGATGTGGAGCATTGCCTGCCCTGTGCCAGGGATTGGTGACCATTGCAGAGGCTGGGATGCAGACCCCGGTGGGGTGGGGTGTGCGGAGGAGGGCATTACCTCACTAGAGCAAGACCCAACCTGCCCTTTCCATTCAACATGTGCCCAAAATGTTTCGAGCCAAAAATCTCCTCCAGTCGCTCACAATGGTAGATTATGGAAAATGTTTGAGCACTAAATATAAATGATATCTGAATTCAGGAGTGCACAATAAACACTGTCTATTTGTGAAATTTGTCTTTTGCCAAGTCTTGCATTTCTGATGATTTGGTATCAAAGCTAATTGATGTCAGAAGAAGCATTTCAGCTCTCTGTGAAGCTTATAGGAGTTACACCTGTTTTAACAAGGAAGACATGAAGATCTTTTTTATTTTATTTTTTAAACCAAAGGTTCCTTCCTTCCTTCCTTGCTTCCTTGCTTCCTTCCTCTGTTCACTCACTTGAAAATGACTCAATCACTCTTTTCTTAGACTTCACCTGAAGTTCATCTTCCATGAACTGAAAGAATCCAGCACACAAAGTAAATACATATCATCAACAGAAATAGAAAAGAAACTGTTGTGAGGACTGAGCAGGAGGCTGCAATGTTGATGTCCGATTGCACAGAGTTCACTCATGATCCTTTGTTCATACTAAGAACTAGACTGGGCAGCACAAAAAGAACACAGATGTTTCTTTCGGTTCAGTTCACAAAGCTTTAGTTATAAAGTAAGCATGCCTGATCTATATTTAACAAGCTGAATTTAATTCTTTCAATCAGAAGTCAATGATATGGCTGGAGGTTTTGAATAAGCTTATGCTTCTTAAATAAAACTAAAGGATGCTAGATATTGGTTGTCCATAAGAATACCAAGTTTTAACATACATTTCAGTCATGCACAGGAATATTTATTATCCAGTATAGTGGATGAGAGTCAATGCAAGTTTGACACCTTTAGTCATTTGAACTTCAGATTTGAGCAATTCAGATCAGTTGTCTCGGTAAAAATGGTTCTCGTTTGAGATTATATCTGACAAGATCTACAGAAGACTGATGCTGTCCTGGGTTGCCAGCTGAAGTCCAGTACTTTCAAAGAAAATAGATGCCTACCTTTTATTAACAAGGTCTGAATCTAAATAGGAATCAGAGCCTTGAGTCAGTTCATGTCAGTTGCTTAAATACAAACATAAATTGCCATTGTAACAGCAGCAGAGTATTCAACCCACCTAGACAGATATATGAAAATATATGTCAAATACAGTACAAGAAAGAGATGCACACCAGGGAGACACCTAAAATTTTTGACCTGCAGTTACAGACCAGATAAGAACAACTTGTGAACATTTAAATAATGCCACAAGTCTGTGTTTGATAAACTGAACTATCCCATGCAAAGCAATAGAGACATTTTAAAATACACATTTTCACTTCAAATTCCACACTTAATTAGCTGCATTGAGAAATACTGTGTGTGCCAATGAGATCAACCAGCTGAGGAAACGCTTTCAGACCCTTCACCAGTTGGTTCTTCAAGATGAGAAAGGCATTCCTACACAAAGGGCAAATTACCTATTTTAACTAACCATTCTACTTTAAAGCCTACTATGAGTGACATACAACATCACTTAAGGTGAGACTTTACCAGTAACAGCAGAATTTGTCCAGTTAGATGTATGTCTATTATAGATAAGCTAAGCAATGTTTAAGTGAAGTGTGATCGGCTGTTATAGGCATTGATGGGGAGTTTGAGTTTTCAAGTTGCTTTGAAGGCCATTATGGTGTTCTTTAGTGCTGAAATATCACTTGTTGAGGTTAGATTTGAATTTTCCTTTCTACTGCTTTCTTCTCCCCGTACTTCTACACAGCCATTCTACACAGTCCTTTGTCAAAAGATCTTAGGTGTTACGCAGAACTCATTTCTATCTGGTCTGGAGCTGTATCACACACACCAAGTGCAGGTGACCCTGAATTCTGTCTTAATTACTGTGGCCTTCAATACTGCTTTAATCCAGTTAATATTCTCCCTTCTTTAATACAATGAGTGACAAAAAATTTAACAACAGAGAAGACAATCAGCATTCAGAAGAACTAGCTGCTAAATCAGGAAAGTGAATGGGACTTAATGGAATTATGACAAAGGATTTATGTCCCTGATATAAATACAGCATGATCTTAAGAACTGTGAATAAAAGCAAATCCCAGGATATCAGGGGTGAAAACATATAATTCTTAGGCTTCTCTTCTAAGTTATTTAAAAATTCTACTTTCTTTTGTAGTGTCACATTTAAATTGCTCAAGAAGAACAACTGATATTCAGTCTTTTAAAAGATGCTTAGGAACTGTAAAGAACATTTATTTTCAACTGTGATCTCTCTATTGGCTCTGTAGTTTTCATTCAGAGATATTCCCTTTTTAATCTCTGATAAAATGATATCAGCAAGACTGATCCCATAGAGATGGTGAGTTTCACAATCTGTTAGTTCATAACAGCTAGTGTTGGGGCATTCAGTTTTATGTACAGTCACTGGTGCAAAATAACAGAAGGAAGCACAAATGCTTCAGTCTTTTCTTTTGGACTGTGTAGGAAGCCTGCTCAATAACCTACACTATACAAGCCACAACTCAGTGTTCTATTCTAATTAAAAAACACAGAAAAATCAGGTAGACAAAAGCAGGAATTAGACTGAAACATATGCTAATGGTCATCAAGGGCAAGTCTCTTTTTAAAACCTCTTACCAGCTTTCTTTTCACTACTCATTTTCTAATCAGGCATCTATCTCAAAGCATAATGTTTGTAAATTTCCATGGTGCCAGGAAAGCTGCAGTGAAGACAGAGAGAAACATACTGTCACACTATGCAAAAAGTCAATAATCTCAGAAAATATCTAAGCAAACTCAAAGAAGAGACACAAGTTAATATTATCACTCTCTCTGACCTGGAGACAGTAGGAGCAGTAGAACAAAGAAGTCTGGGAAGCAATGAACACAGGACCTCATTTTAGTAGAAACCCTTCATGGTTAAACCTTAAAAATATTAATTCTAAAGAGTCTTGACTATTTACAAGAATGGTAGTTTAAGTAACAGAAATTTTTGATAACAACACATGCTGTATCACCTAATAAGAATACCACAAGTACTCTTACTGCATTCTAAAATATTATTTTGTACCTAGCCTAATGATTATTTTTCCTTTTTTCAATGTTTCATGTTTTACTTTGATCCTTATGTGCTAAATTCCTGAAGTAAAATGTGGACAACTTGTTTCTTTGATGTTTTTACCCACCTATCGAGCAACAAGCTGGCATTTCCAGTAATCAACAATCTTGTATTTTATAATCTAATACATAGAGTCAGAATATTGTATCTGTGTGACTCAGTAAAGAGACAAGCATTTCATTTTGTAACAGGTGTTGACTTTATTGATTCAATTGATTGATCTCTACCTGTGCGATGAATATGAATGTCCTTCTACCTTGTTATAGTTATTAAAGTTTTAATTTTGACAGTGAAGAGTAATGAGATAGTTCAACTCTACATACTGTCTAATGCACTTTGGAAACTGCAAACTGCAGGGCTGAGCAGCAGAATCATGAGAAGAGAGACAAAGATTGGGGATGTTTGTATTATTCTTGAGGTTTCTTGCCATCTGGATTTTAGAGGTTTTTTGGGGATTTTTATTATTCATGAGTTTTATATCCCAATCAAGTACATGCTTCATATTTTAATATACTCTTGTATCTGTGTTTCATAGTATGTTTGAACTATGTTAGTTTGCAAAGATATAGACTGTTCATTTCATCTAGTCTATTTAGAATAAGTCAAATTTAATTTGTATTAAACAGGTCTTTGATAATGAGATTCTCTTCAACAGGTCTTTCCATTTCCCTATAGTCCTGTAGTGCCTGACAAGGATATTTTTGGCAATTATGATTTAATTAAATATTCCCTGAAGAGTTGCTATATAAAGCAAAGTCCTATAAGCAACTGACAGCCATTTAAAATCAATACTTTTAGAAGACATAATTCCCACCATTCTCATCAAGGTCTTGAAAGAAGGCTTTGATTTAGCATGGGTTATAATGTGGGATGGAAAGCTAAACTTCACTGTTGTTTTCACAGTCTCCAGAAATGCCATTTATAAAACATATCAGAAGGTTACTATTATCAATAAATACAAACCTAAAGAAAGTTGATCTTACAACTGTATTTGTATTCAGCCCTACATTGTTATAGGATAGGAACTATAATATCTGCTTGCTGCTCATACTATATTTACTGAAAATATTCTTAGTTGAAAATTGTCACTTTTTTTCACTGAAAATACATTTTTGGAGGATGAAAGAGAAGGTAGAAAAGAATGAGTATGAAGTACCAGTCTTGTGTAAGAGAGTGATAATCTAAAAGTGAAAAAAACCCTCCAAATTTTGAAAAATTAATAAAATTAACACTAATGTTTTGGGTTTTTTAACATGCTGTAGTTAATTCTAAGGAGTAGTCCCAAATGATTACTAGTCTTTGCTTTTTCTTTAATTCCAGTGAATGTTGTCCTTTTACCTTGTCTCTTCCTACATCCCTATGCATTTTGTAACTTCAGTTTCCTTACACTGATACATTTGCTTTTCAAAAAATAGGCAAAATTAGTCTGAAATTCTAAAATGCAGAAAACTGTATACGTTTGTCTTTAGTGTATAAGCGCAAACAATATCAGCAAAAGTAAGTGGGGAAAAAAACCTAACAGAAAAGAAAAAGGAAATTTATTGTCTTAAATTGTGGGCATATTTTCATATTACGTTAGGACTTTATGCAAAGGAAAATTCTGCTTTGATTTAATATCAGGCTTTGACATTTCCCATTGTTAACCTGTGTGCCGGTTTGGCCAAAATCTATTAATATAGCCCCTGAGAGAAAACCAGGTTACAACTACCCTTCCCCTCACAGAGTTCAGAAAAAAGGAAATTTTTCCTCGAAGGAAAGTGAAAGAGATAAAAACTATTTATTTTAACAAACACACAGGAAAAGGATAATGATGCTAAATAATGAAATGAAATCTCTCGCTACAGAGAGAAACCTGGGAAGATTTCAGAGTCCTTCTGTAGGTGTGGTCTCTCTCCTCCTTGGAGCTGGTCAGTGAGGGCGTGGGCCCACCCCTGGGCCTCGGGGAGAAAATTCTCCTGATGTGTTCTGATGTTGTTGAAACAGTTCAGAAGAGAAGAAGGGAAAAAACCAAAGTCCCAGGAAACAAAATTCAGCTCTCTGTCTCACGCCAAGAGGGAAAAAAAATCAGCTGGCTGAAGGAAAAGCAAGCAGGGTGCTCCCTCCGTGCTACCTGCAGCCAGACGACACTGAGGAGTGTAATCTCTGTGTCCTTGAGAAGCTGCTTTGGAAAGTTCATTTGGTTTTTTGCTTTTTTTCCCTCAAGCTCAGTTAAAAGGCACAGAAAAGGCACAATACTACTTTTTGGGCATAGAGCATGACAGGGGATACACATGATAGAGTCACCCCAAGACAACCTGTTTCCACCTTTTAATATTAGTGGTCTTAATTTCAGAGACACTAAACTAGAAGGATCACTAAGATTAAAGGAAATTCTGAAGAAGACAAAAGAACATCTTTGCGGTTGACGTCTAGAAAAACTTGCCTACCAGGCAATTGTCTAATTCCTTCTCAACACTCTTGTGTTGGAGTATTGGCAGATTCCTTGATGCATATTAGTCTGTACTCCTTCCCAAAATTTTGGGTTTCATTTTGCTGAAGCCTTGGTACAGAATTTCCTGACAATGACTTAAAGAGATTAGTTGTTTTAAAAAAATATTTTTCTATCTGCTTCAAATTTTCTGTCTTCCAATGTGACTGAACAACCACAAGTTCTTGTCTTATGAACCATTTTGAATAATGCTACTTCACCTCTTCATCTACACCATACACTAAACATGCCTGTTTTCTCTTCTTTACCTGCTGCTCTAGCCTTTCCAAGATCCCTGCAATTTTAGCTAGCAATTCAAACAGAAGATTGCAACATCATGTTTACGGGGGATCTGTATGTGTTGTCCTTATTTAGAGCAGGTGAAAAATGTAAGGGAATTCATAAACTAAAAAGGGGTAGGAAACATTCAATATCCACACTGACATATCAACACTCACTATGCTATATGAACAGATAGGAGTCTCAGCTGTGAGCAGAAAACTTTAACTCATTATCTTCATTTCAAGAAGATGAATAAACCTTAGTATCAACTGCTTCATTTTGAAAAAGACACATTGAACTCAAATGACAAGGAAATGGAAGAGAAACAGTATTAGCAATATTTCCCTACATAGAATCTGCAAATTGCATTCAACAGCACTGCTCATTCTAACAAAAAAAAGGGGAAGGCCTGGGACAATACCCAAAGCCCTGCAAACCATTGCATGTCATGTTAACACCAAAATATGAACTAGAGATATTTGACAGCTTCTTACATTCCTACCTATGAAATGTTGCTACCTTAACTCCTGTGGCATGGGTGTAACGTGATGTCTACACTGCTGAACCAGTACACGAGGAAGAAGCAAGGACTTGCAAAGGTAACCAGCTACATGGAATACTAGTGAAGCTTATGTATCTGAATGTGCATTGCATCTTGTATATCAAATACTAAATAAGAGAAGGGAGAAGCTGGGATTGTAGAGAATAAGGTCTAGGACAGTGGATGGCTCTCAATATCAGGAAATTACTTGATGGCATGGAAAAGACATCAAGATTAAAAATGTTACTATTGTTATTTACATCATTATATGGTGGTGATGGGAGCTGACTATAGGTAAATACGAAGTTTCCAATGCCAAAAGGAGAGCAATTTTACTCATAAATTCTGTAAAGAATTAAATATTTTAGTATAAGCATTTGAATAATAGAAGTGTGATCCATCTGTCAAGATGCTGAGCTTCCAGAGGGGAATGCAAGATACGTCTATGCAGACATCTTTAACTGAGATAGTTACTGAGTTTCCTGCCAGTCAGGGAGAAATGGGTACATGCAGGGAATAGTTCAAGTCACCTTAATAAAAATGTTTAAACCAGGTCAGAGTAACTGTCACCTGAACATAGTCTCATTTTAAATAAGCCTTTTTTGCATGATTATTTTAAATAAAGTTCTGTTGGCTAGAGAGGAGAGAGAGGAGAAAAGTGATTTGAATTTTGTGACCCCTCAGTTCCACAATTGCAAATGATCACTCAGAACTGTCTGCGAGCTGTGGTAATTTATCATGAGTTACTCAAGGGATAAGGGACATTTTTACCATGCTGGTATATTTTTATATCTAAAAGAGACAAAGATCCAGAATAAACTCTGGCTGGGTCAGGTGAAAAATTTAGGAATATTTGACAATAACACTACAGTACAATAATATTAACATAGGTCTACAGTCTGTGGCTTTTGCACAGGTCCATTAGGGCAGGATTTGACATTCACAGAATTTTATGAACCATATTTATATGTTACAATTTTTCTTGCATCAGTTCCTTTTCTCTGGCAATCCATGGCTCAACAGGTTTTTTGGTGAGTTTTTTTTAGGTTTTGCTTAAGAAATTAAGTCTAGAAATGCTTTAAGAACAACTGCAAGCCTCTATCAATATTTAAATGCTGTTAACTTCAGCAGTTGAAAGTAGTCCCAGTGAACATGTGGAAGATGACAGACACAAGACAATCCTATCTGCAGGAGCTGAATTTTTACTCCGCTTGCCAAAGGCAAGTCTGCATTGGCAGATTTTCTCCTCAAGTGCAGGTGTTTTCCCCTCTGCCCAGGGCTGTTGTGCATGACAGATGGACCAATAATGCAAAAAAGAGAATTCTGAACTTAGAATTTAAGAGTGTTTGAAGATAACTTCTGAGCAGGAAGAACAGTTTATATTACTTTGATTATCTGCAACTGCTTTATTCTTCTGTTTAAGGATTTTAAGTTAGGAATAATCTTATGTTACAATATAGACTCAAAAGAGGGACTCTCCAAACACTGAGTAGCTGTTGTGCAAGATCACTTTGCTCAAATTAAGATGTATGCCATCTGGCAGGTGTCTTGTACTTGTCATTGAGGATGACGATCAAAATAAAGACTCTTTTTGAGCAAGGTTATAATATACATATCTATAAGTCTTAACTGTTCAGGATTTAGAGGTGTCATTTTTCATGCTCTCTTGTATCTTCTTGTTTTCATCAGCCCAAATTCTGAGATCTCATCCCAAAGAAAATACACAAAAACTGTTTTATTTAATACAAGTGAAATAAGTTGCAACTAATCTAGTAACACTTCTGTGGGTCAGAGCCTTGTTATGTACTTTTTACACATTTTTAATGACTGATACCTTAAGAGAATATTTAACTTGTCATACTGTCAGAGCATGCAATTTTTTTCCATGTCATGTGTTTTCAGGAAAGTTCTATCAGATAGAACATCAGTTATATTTTCAGCACAGTTTTCTGCTAAGGGAGTTCTATGACTTTCTTCTACATGTTTTAGAGTTTTTAAACTACAATTACAAAAGACAATAATATGGTTATTTTTACTTCAGTGTAAGAAAATTTTTAAAGTGGTATAATATAGAAGTAACACTTTGGATAATTATATGATGTTTTAGAGTGAAAATTAAACAGTTTGGTTAAAACAAATATCATACATACAATTATGAGGTACTTGAATACCTTGGTTCACTAGTCTGGAAAAATAAATGAGAAAAAAAGGAAAATATTTTGGAATAAAAAATGGAACTCCAACCAAAAACCTTTAAATACCTTCAAAAATATAAGTTTCTATTTTTCATGTTTTGAAAGTCGTGTCACTTCAATCAGAGAAGATTCAGGATTTCAGGTTAAAAATGGAAATTTAAAGTGGAAAACAATTTCAATGACTGAAGCTACAATTCATGTAGAACATACCTGTGACAACAGTTCTGCTTACAGATTTTGAAGATGAAACTATTTAAGTTTACTGAAAAGTTAATGCAAATTAGAAAATTATTGCATCACTTATGATTTAGATTTGCAGGACATGTAAAATACAGGTTTTTTACAGCAGATGTGACAAATCAAGGTACAGTTATTTTGAAACTTTTGACCAAAACAAATTAAGATTTAAATGTAAGGAATTGGCAGTCGAAGAATTATCTGTGCCGTAGTCTCCAAGAAGACTTATAATGCTTCTAATAAGCTTAACTCATTCTAACTTTTATTTTTTTTCTCCTGGTTTGGTTTGGTTTTCTTGTTGTTTTTTTTTTGTTTCTTTTTTTTTTTTTTTTTTGGTTGTCATGATGATGTCTTTTTGTTTTGGTTGGTTGACTTTCTTTAGTATATGTTTGTTTAACACTTCTCCATATCCCACCTGCATCTTGGCTTAATGAATCTCAGTAAAATTTGGTCTGAATTTGCATGAAATTTTGCAAGAGAAGGAGAAATATGATATTTGGCAAATTTGGATCCACTGCCCACCTAAGTGGTGACGTGCTTGCAATATGCTCTGTCTGCTCCTTTGCCAGCTACAAGTCACTGGTGAAAAATACAAGTAATTCAAATCATCAGAATAATAGTTATGCTGATGAACTGGCATGTTAAGCATGTTAATTTCAAGCTTGTATTTCCACTGCTATATTTTTTATTCTTCTTTTAGATAATCATGAAGACTTACTGACAAGATTTTTAGAAATCTCTTGTCTAAATATTGATGTAGTAAACTCTGGTAATTCTTAGTTGATAGAACATTATATGGTCCTTCAAAAGGAGAAACAAAAATGCCTAAAATAATATTTTTGTGGTGTTTTATTTTCTGAGGTAATACCATGCTTAGGTGTGTATAACTGCTACACAAAATAAGGTAACATTCAAATAATCATAGTTTAATAATATATATTTAACCAAAAGTTTGACATATTCTCTTGGTCTATAAGCAGTGTAAAGAATAAAGTTTCTATAAAAGAAGATATCCACGATAAAAATGTATGTTCTGTTATTTACAGGATAAATATGAGTCTGTTGTTTTTACACCATAAATCTCTCTCAGCTTTTCCTTTAGTTAGTATGGTTAGTTACAGTCTACGTGAAGTTTCTCATCTACAAACAGTCCTGTCTTTATATGTTCTAAAACCCTAGATAATATTTCATTGGGTCCTTTTTTCTTCTTTGAAAGGATTTTGCAGAGTATATTTGCAATTACATTTATCTGAAGAAACTCACTTCTGCCTTCAGCTTTCCATTGAAGCACTATTAATCTGCACTAGTTTATAAGTAGAGTTGTTTTCATAGGATCTTGGCTATTACTCTTAATGCTACTTCACACTTTTGGGGATCTATTTATGAGAATTACTGAATAATAAACTCACTAGTTAGTTCTTACAAATTCTGACAGTTTCTGGGATGAAATTCAAATGTAGATGAGAAAATAACCTCTTTGAAATCTTTAAAGTTGTCAACAAACTTTGCTAAGTTGTACAGCTGCAAAGCACTGTAAACACACTGAGCACAATGGTATAATGGCTGTTTCTATGAGAATCTATCCAGAAAGAAAATGCAATCTCTTTAAAGATACTGAAGAGTATGTCTAAATAACCATAATATAGTGTATTACTTTAATGACTTCTATATTCACATGGCTTTGGATCCAATATCTTGCGGTTGTTAAAAATCTGTTCTAACATTCTTCTCTGCAAACACAGATTGAAAATGTGATTGAAAATACACTGTCTATATAGCTTATAAAAGTTTAGATTGTTATCCATATAACGTGTCCTTATATATTTAATCCACTTGACAGCTCTAGTCACAGGACTGACTCTTTTACTGTATGCTTCACAGCTTTTTACTTCACATTGCACATTAACTGGAAAATTTGATTGATCCAATTGGCAGTTGTAGGTACTCGAGGGCAAAATAAAAGCCCACTAGGTTATTTTTTTAAAATACCTAATATATTGGAATGAAAACTGGCTGAACATCCAGACCCAAAGGCGTGATAATCAGTGTCACAAAGGCTAGTTGGAGACAAGTAAGTAACAATGTACCTCATGGGACAATATCAAATTACATTCTGGTTTCATTTCATTTGAATTTTCATTAATGATCAGTATTATGAGACTGAGTATGGCTTCTGCAGGACTGAGGGTGACACTAAGTGGGAAGAGTGGCTGGTAGGTCAGAGGGTCCTGCTGCCATCCAAAGGGACCTTGACAGGCTGGAGAAATGAGCTGACAGCAATGTCAGGAAATCCAGCAAAGTCTTACAGCTGGGGAGGAGCAATCCCATGCACCAAAATATGCTGAGGGTTAACTGCTAGAAAACTCCTTGTTAGAAAGAGCCCTGGGCCTCCTGGTGGATCCAAGTTGATCATGAGTCAGCAATGTGCCCTTTGTCACAGATAAGGTGTTAAGATCCAATTAGTAAGAGATGGCTCTGCATGATTAAACATGCAAACTGAGACCATATGCTGAAGTCAATAATACAGACACAATATATGTGAGGTAGAGAGGCAGAGAGAGAGAAAGATGTAGAAGAGGATGGGGGGAGAGATTGAGAGATCAGGCAGAAGATAGTCACCATCCACAGATCAGCAGTGTGCAGTTGGTCCTTCTTCACCTTGATGTTCTTGGTAATGGGGATCCCAAGATACTTCAAAACTTCACTATTTATACATTTTTGCAGAGGAATTAATGCTCATTGGTAATAGAATTCTCTTATTCTTTTGGTTAAGTGATTCCCTTGCTTCTAATGAAAATTAGTCACATGCTTAGTCTTTCTCTTCGAGTTGTTGGTTGTGAGTTGGTGGTCACGATCTTCTCCTGCCAGAATTACCTCTTGCCCAGTCCTAGCTGATTTCAGCACAATTGCTGAGCTAGTTTTCCTTCTGGCCCATAAATTCTGCCATTATCAGCAATACATTCTTCTTCCCCAGCTTTGTTTACCTCCCCTTAGGCCTAGAGATAACATTTGGACAATAGTACCACCTTTATCTTATCTCAAGTTCCCATCACTGGTGGCTTAATTTACAGTCCAAGGTCCAGGTATCCACAGAGGCATAGTCAGGGGGTGGGAGGGTTTTGGTGGTCACAGATACCATCCGTCCCAAAACTGAGAATGATTTTTGTTTGACCAGTGATATGAGTACAACCAGTTGCTTCTTTACACAGCTTGTCATTGTGTGAATTTCATGTGGATGCATTACCCAGAATATGCTAACCAGATCTTGCCTTTCCCAGGCCTGGAGTTAGCGCCACCTTGTTGCTCCATTCTGTGCTTATCTCATGGCTAAGTCCTTCTGTGGTGACAGTGTCTGAGACAGGCAGTTGAGCTCTTTGAGTCCTTACGGAAGGCTAAAGTTACGCTGGGCTGCATTGGAAGGAGTATTGCTGGCAGGATGCAGGAGGTGATCCTTCCCCAGCACTGATGAGGCCACACCTGGGATTGAAATAGCAAATAATAATAATAAATCATGAGCCTTGTCAGTTTATGTGTAACTAATGATTCCCTTGATCCTGAATTTACAATACAGTGCCCTGATCAGAAAATATTTTTTAAAAAATTTACACATATAATTTATTTTGCTGATCAAGATAAATAGATTGAATACAGCTTCAAGAGAAGAAAGATTTGTACTTGCACCCTTTGAAATCATGTACATCAAAGGAGATTGCAAAATTTATATGACCTTTAGAACACATCTGCATGTATAACATGCAACTAATTTCTTAAGAAAGCATATGCTCATTTTCTTGCTTCTCTCATATCTGAAGACATTTCATTAAAAATTAGAGGTAGGAAATTTGTTACAAGGCTGTTCTTTTTCTCCTCTCTATGTTTACTTCTACTAGTATAGATATCGACCATATTATTATGCTATTAGGGTAAAAATAAATGTATGTCATCATCTTTTTCTCCTTCTCACCTCTGGCAGATGCATATAAAGAACACAAGTTATACTTCAAGATCAAATTCCTCCTCCTCTTGAAAGATTGGTCAGCATTACTAACAATGATAGTGTTTCTGTTCATAGATCCATTTTGCTTTTCTTTAAAACTGATGTGTCAGGTCAAAAAAAAAAGCCAAATATCCCAGGAGAAATGTCAGCAACACTATATTCTCTTTCTGTCTTAATTGGTTAAATTATATTCTGAAGTGATTTTTAATTATTTACTGTTCTAGAATTAAAAGCTTCTTTGACACTAATTTTATAGTAAAATCTTTACACAGTAAAATTCTTTGCAGAGTAAATAAAATTTCAGTTCCTCTCCATATATTTACTATTTTCATAAACAAGAGAAAAGAAAATCATGTTAAATTCCTTTTGCATGATGCTCAAAAGCAGATACTGATTTTAACCAACAAATGCCCCATTTCAAACATAAGCAATCATCAAAGAAAAAAAATAATTTATAGCTGTTTTCCAGAAATGTATGCAGTGTTTATTCTCACCTATCCTTAGTAATTTTGTCTTTTCATTTTCACTGGGAAAATATTCTTGATTTCCATTACTCGTGAGTATCCCAGCTCGTGATGTCCCCAGACACAGGTACTGTATTTTACTTTCCTCCTGTGGTGTTTTAAGAATGTTTACTTCATCACCCTTTGCCTCTTGCAGCTCCTGACTGCATCCTGTTCTTTTCCATCCTATTTCTTCACAGATGTTTTCTTAATATCTCAATTTTTTTAAGGCTTCATATGGTCTCAACTGTCCTTTGTCTTTGTCTTCTATACTCTTCTTTGGCTTCCTTTTCTGCATTCCGTAACTGTAAAAAAGTTGCTGATATCTTCAATTTATCACGGTCTTCCATATTTCTTTTGCTGTGCATATTTGTTTAATATTATTTTCTCTTTTTACAGGACCACTGCAACAACTTCTGCTGTTGTAAGTGTCTGTTAGGAGTATGCCAAAAGGAAAAGAATTTGGACAACATAAATAACCAAGTAGATGCATTTCATGTTGTCATGGGAAGTTCTCTGTCAGACAGTTTATGTTTTTTTTTTCCATGGCAAACTATGTCTCAGTTGCACATATTGGTATATTTCTAACATAACAAAATTCATATGCATAATTACCTGATTATAGGGCAGCCAACTAGGGCTCAGCTTCCATCTAAAAATATAGTGAAAAAAGTGAATGTTTTTTCTAGAAAAGTTCGGTTCCTTTTACTTCAGCTATAAATTTAGGTGTGGCATTTGCTATTTAAATAAGCAAAAGTTGCAAAAAAAAAGTGTCATATCAACTGAACATAAACCAACACAACACAACTGACACAAATATATTATTCATGATAAAGTGACTTGTTTGAAAAATTCTACCAATGCTAGCATTAGGAAATCAAATCAAACGGATGTATAGACTTAAACAATAATGTCTTTGAACTATGTGTGCTGAGAATATATCTGAGGATAAACAGTAACCTGAACAACTCAAGCATGCTAAAATCATATTTGTTCTGGTGATCTAGGATTAGGGAGCATCAGTAACTATATAGACCCATGTTAAAATTTTGGGAAAATAAAAAAAACCTACTTTTTCATAGTCCAGTTAATAAAATACTGGATTTTAATCCTGCAGATTAGTCAAAAAGAACCAGGTAAAAATTGAAACAGCAATTCATCCAAAATGACATATGAATAACAATTCTAAAAAATAAAGAAGTTAATATGAATAACAATTCTAAGAAATAAAGAAGTGAATATGTCACTGAAGACTAAGAAAAAGTTGCTCATATAATATTTTATGTATGACTATAGTACAGTAACATTATTAGGTACGCAATCCTCTGTGTTTCAAGTGTGGAAAAAATTCCAAGTTATATAAGAAATCACATAGACTGTAGGTTTCCAACAGAGGGACGAATGAATATGTTAAAAATATGAATACACTTTGAAGCATCATGACAGTGAAACATAAATGCATCTATTGAGATTAAAACTTCAGTTCTTTTGATGAACTACCCTTGCATTTAGTTTAAGGGGGAATAAGAAATGACGAAAAAGAGAGCTAGAACTTCTATGTAATCACAGTTCTTTGTGGTAAAAATGGAGTATGACATTGCTGATCAAAGGGTGCAAAGAAACAAGCCCAAAAGGCTACTGCTTCTCAAGAAAATGCACTGATGCTTGAAGATTATAAAGCTGCCCAGCTCCCAAAGACAGGCAGTCGAGGGAGACAATAGCAGAAATGTGATCTGGCAGCATATTTAAGACTGAAAAGGCCACATTTAAATTGATGAATACCCCATTGTGGCATCTCTAATCTCAGGATTATCATATGACTAAATAACTGATCACTTCTTAATGTTCTCTTTGTAGTGAAAGAATCCATATGAAGTGACAGAATTCCATCAGAAGACACTAGGAGAAACCCATCACAGACTTATCATAGTGTTGGTTAGACCATTTATGTATGAGCTTTAATATCTAATATTACATCTAAAATTTTCAGAGTAGGTACTTCTTTAATGCATTTTAAGTGTCTGATTAATAGGTTCTTATGTGAAGATAATGCCTGGATCCCTAGAATGATCAGCAAAGAGGAGACAAACCAGAGTGGAATGAATCAGTATTGGAAAAAGGATAACACTGCTTTCAGGAAAACCTTAGTCAACTAAAATCTAGTAGAACTGACACAGAAGATATTACTGAGGCTTCTTTTGAGAGTTTTTATTACCAGTTCTGTGTTTGCCTCAGTCTTCCTAAATAATAATTAGATGCATATGCTCCTTAGTGAATTTAGCCTTATGGCTTTCATTAATATACAGATCCTTCACAAAAAATTTAATACACAGAAATATTCTACGGGGTGTTTCTTCAGCACCTCTGCCTTTAGCAGACAGTGCCCTTAGTCACTAAAACCTCCAAGAGTGCTTCAGGTGCATGGTTCCAAGCAACTGTGTAGTAAATTATGTCCAAAAATTATTTCTGTAATCTCTTAGAACCATTTTGATGCTGTCCTTTACCCACCTTACACATATACTTCCAATATTTCTCACGGTGTTATGGCTATAAAGTGTGTACTTCAGAATGGCCAGTCTAAACAAGGAGACACCTGAGCAGTCATGCATGGTAATGCCAGTTTAGAGTAGCTTGTTCTCTTCATCCTCAGTTTGGAGATGCCAGGAGGGGGAAGTTGAGTTGAGCACCACGTATTTTTATAGAAACATTATACAAGGCTTAAAATTCTGCTTGTCAGTTAGTTAGAAATCTACATGTGAACCAACATGCAAAAGTATGAAAGTTAATGGAACAGAAAATGGAGCTGCATGACATTAATGCAGAAAATGCCTATATTTAACATTCTGTTCTCATCCGCTTCAGTACCACAGGATTTACCTCTCACTTTGAATTATAAATCTCAAACATAAAATTGCACAATATCAATTGAACTACAAAGGAACAACCCTTTAAAAGCCATTATATTTGCATTTCTAGGTAATTTTTCAGAACAGATTCAGTCAATTGCTTTGTTTACATTTTTCATACTGTGGTTAGAGCCACAGACACAAAAGAAATGTATTAAATTTCCTTTTTTTGCACCTCTTTTCAAAACGGCAACATTATAGCATATAGGCTAAGGTGAATATGTGCTGGCAAAGAGTTAAGGATCTATTTTTCTTAACATTGCATGACGACTTAATGAGGCAATATTCACTACCTCAGCTGTCTAAATCAATGCTGAATTATTAAAAATCCACTTAGAACTACCACCAATAAATACAGATACCATCCAAAAAAAATTTTAAATTTAAGGATTTTTAAAGGAGGGAACTATTCTTCCCTCTCTTTGGCTGCTTTTTTTAAAATTGATTAGTCTTCAGGGCAGAAAAATGTACAGAAATTTAAGGAGCTACCACAAGAAAAACTGTTATAAGTGGAAAACTGCCAAGGAAAATCTCAAAGAAAAAAATGACAAAATGAAATGTGAAGATTAATCTATTAGTGAGAGACACAGAAAAGTGCACACTGAAGTGATAAGTGAAACTTTGTATTAAGAGTGATCAGCTCCCACTCATAAAACTTGGGGGTTTTTAGTGGACTTTTCACTTTTCCAAAAGTCTTTACTGGATTCTTTTTCTGAATGGTTCTCTAAACTGTAATTATAAAATTATGTTTTTGAGGACCATACTGAGAGGGTATGATCATTGCCCATTTTAAAAAGAAACTACAGGAGTGTTTCTAGTGCCTTAGAGACTACAGAACAAAACATAGAAAATTATATTGCAAAGAGAATATTAAATATTGCACTTCTTAATTTTGTATCCTTTTTTTGCTTACAGTATAAACGATAGCAGTCATATTCTGAGATAAATGAAATATTATCTTAAGAAAATAAAGACTTTTAGGCTGCCAACTAATGAGCTTTTTTATACCACAGCAAGAGGGAAATGAGAGAAAATGATAGTTCTATCCCATGTAGGTAGTCCCTGGTGCAGACAGAAAATGGGATAAAATTAGTCATCACTACAGCAATTGTCTCATTTGAAAAGGATCAGTCAAAAAGCAGCAGGCTGTCATTCAGGCAAGATCTTTGTCATTGTAACTTGCATTTCTATATATTTACATTGCAGCTGTTTGAATTTAAGCCTTTTTCATTAGTGACTTCTTACATATGCCAACTCTAATGAGAAGCTTCAGTGGATAATTACTTAATTTATGTAGTAAGGAACAATATAAATGGGTGAAAACTGGCCAAAGGGGCATTCAATGACTGTCAGCTCCTAGACAGCATACTGAGTTTCATCAAAAAGAATGGGACCAGAAAATCGAAGAGGGTGATTTCTTCCATTTACATAGCATTTGCAAACCTCTATCTGAAGAATTAGACACCTTTTTGGGCCACCTTGTACAAGGCAGAAACTGACAATCTGAATAAAGTCTGATGAAGAGCTTCCAAGGTGGTAAGGGGGTCTGGAACATGTGCCATGAAGGAACTGATTCAGCCTTGAAATTAAATCTGCCTTAAGTAGGAAGTCAGACCAGATGAATTTTGGAGGTCTCTTTCAGGAGGAATTTTATTGTGATCCTATGATTTGCAGAATTAAACTCAAATTTCAGATCTTTGCAGGCCCTGCAGAGAAAAATAAATAGTACCTTGGAGAGAATACATGCAGGTGAACCCATTCAATAACCTGTCTATAGGGTGATTCTCTTTTATTAGGCAAGCATTACCGTCTCAGGAAGACTTCAAGTACTGCATTTTGTGTAGTCCATGCGTATGAAATACTTGTACAAATCATTTAGACATACTGAAGCAGACTCAGTTCTCCTATGTCCCCAGCATTGCAAGTGCTCACATATTTCTCATCTGACTTTCATTGTGGCTCTTATTTCCTTTTTGTCACTCATTTTCTTATCCAGCTTAGCCATGCAGGCAACTTTGACAGTCCAAAGCTAACAAGTGGAGCTTATCAGAAGTTACCCTTTTTTTGTGCCTCTGATCACAGAACTTGAACTTTGGTACCTTTATCTTTTATCAAAACAAACTTTCAAATGCTTTGAAGTACAGCAGCCTCAAGAGTTCTGGTATCAGCCTTTCTCAATCACATATGGCTACAACCATTTTCTCACTGCTCCTTTGTGCATGGTGTGGGAAAGCACTGCTTGAATGAGACAAATAGAAAAATGTTACAATACCCCTTTACAGCAAAACCATAAAAAAGGAAGAGTCTGCTGAGACTCATGCACTTGAAAGGATGTCCTTGAATGATTTAAGAATGGTCTGATATTATGGATATAGAACAATTCAAAGATGAATTGAAGTTAGGTATTTAATGCAAGCTGTATCAGAACTGTGAATAGACTTTTTGGCTGTAATCTTGTCTCATTTGGAGTGTTCTTGCTGTTTAAAATTGCATATAATGCATAACATTTTCTTCTACTAGTGTTTCATCTTTCAGAATGTGTTGTCAGGCAGTATCTGTACTTCCAAGGTGAGGGTGAACTGCTGAGGACTGCTGACTATTTTTACAGTGTCCAGCATCTTAAAGATTTGGGCAGTGCACTCCTGGAAATGTTCTTTATTTTGATGAAGGGAAAGACTATAATCATGCATGCAGAAGATGAAGTTGAACCAATCATGTCTGTTAATATGTAGTGCACAAAAAAATCAAAGCAGAGGCATGTTATGGGCATCTAAAATGGGGAATATCACTCAAAGAGCTAGAGATGACACAGACTGATAAAGGTACTGAGGGGAAAAAAAAAAGAGTAACACTGATTGGCAATCTGTGACATGCCAAGTGAACAGCAGGAGTGTGGGAAACAGTACGTGCTTTTTAGAGAAAATTTACTATGCAGAGGTAGACCTTCCAGCTGAGCAGGAATGGAAGCATGAATGTGAGAGATTGATGCAGAGAGCATTACTGCGGGTTACTATCAAGTCTTAAAAATAATAGTGAAAAGAAAGTAAAGAAAAGAACATTTATACATAATCTCAGAGGCCTTAGGAAAATAAAATAGTTGTTTAAAGTATATTACCAGACATTTTCCTAGCTTGGCACTGTATTTATCTGTTAAATCAGTATTTTTGTGGATTAAGCTATAGTGGAAATAATACTAACAGACATGAAGGTAAATTGTAAATTGTTTTATGGAGGAAGTCTGTAAATACTGTTCATAACATGACTCATAACAGGATGAAATGTAATTAATTATTTTGTGCAATCATTTAAGAGACATGAATGAGTTTTAATCAAGATTAAAACATATTCTCCTCCTGTTCTTAAGAAAATAACTTAGCTTTTCATTTATTGCTCATTTTTAAAATTCTTGCTTTGTTAGTTGACATGCAGCTTTTCATGGACACTAAATTAAAGTAACAAATATGTATAGTCTTTATCTGATCATACACTTGGGATTAAATTAATGGGTCAACATGCATAAACCATTAACATATGTGTCTACACAGATAAAGAAAAATTTTACTACAGATATATGAGTATGCTGAAGATTTTCAGACCATATTAAGGAATGAAAAGAAAAATGAAACTTTTTCTTCTGCTTTGTGCTATACTGAGATAATCATGCCTCTGATTACCTTTATTAAAAACTTATTAATCCAATTTCACCAGGGTGTCATGAAGACATTTCAATACAAGAGACTATGTCAATCCAATTTTGTTATTACAAAAATTAGAAGCACATCCTAGAAGAACTTTTTCTCTGTTCCAATAGTAGAACTGCAAGCACTGCAACCAGAAGGATCACTAGTGAGAAACATGCACAGGGTTTTCAGGCTTAACAAATATGTTCACTACAAAGTATTGTCCCTTGATTCTTGGCACAGAATGCTGTGAGTCCAGGTCTTGTCTGATTTTAAGAGACATCATGGAATGATTTTGTGTCTCCCCTCTTCTCAGGAAAAATTTCTTTCCTAGGTACTCTTAGACCCAGTGGTAGTAGAATTTAACTTGTTGATTACACTAGCAGAAATTTGAATGCCTCCAGCAAAATCTTGAAAACCTATCTTATCAGTTACAGCTATTTAGGGATATCTGGTTTTGTTTGGTTGGGTTTTTGTTTCCTGACAATGTATTGAAATATTGATAGCTTTTGTTTTAGTGAGAGGTACGTATAAATAGATAAAGCATTTTGGAAGCCTACTATTAGATTTTTATTTTAACAAAATATGAATGTGAAACATATATGAGTTTATATCCTAAAATGAGTAGCTATTCAACCATAGACAGTGACATTTGGTGATCTACCTAACTAGCTACAGAGTCAAACAATTCATATAGCAAAGTAAAGTAATGAGACAACAGCAGCAATCACACTTTTTGCATTTGTGAGACAAACACACGTCCATTTACTGTCAATGCATCAAAGCTGGAAAAAGCTGAGACGTGACATTTCTTATAAGAGATTTCCAGTCTAAACTTTAATACAGTCAAATTCATCCTGTGGAATATATAAGGAAAAATCCTATAACATAGAGGTAATTCCATGTTCCCTATAACTTTATTCATTGAAGGCATTGATGTAGTAATTTCTGCAATGAATTTGACCATTCCCACAATAAATTTAACCACTGCTCAGTGACCAGATGGAGATCAATGATGAGTTGTGTCCCTCAGGGTTTCATATTAGGACCAATATTTTAATTTTTGTTTAAACATTCTGTTTAATGTCTTCATCAATGACACAGACAGTGGGACTGAGTGCACCCTCAACAAACTTGCAGATGATATCATGCTTAGAAGAGCTGTTGACATGCTGAAGGGACAGGATGTCATCTAGAAGGACTTGGACAAGCTCAAGAAGCGGGCCCACATAAAACTCATGAGGTTCAACAAGGCCAAGTTCAAGGTGCTGCACCTGGATCAGGGCAACCCCCGGTATCAATCCAGGCTGGGGGATGAACAGATGGAGAGCAGCCCTGCCGAGAAGGACTTGGGGGTGCTGGTGGATGAAAAGCTGGTCATGACCCAGCAATGGGCGCTTGCAGGCAAAAGGCCAACTGTTTCCCAGGCTGCATGCAAAGCAGAGTGGCCAGCAGGTTGAGAGAAGTGATTCTACCCCTCTGCATCATGTGGAATACTGAGACCCCACCTGGTAGATTTAGACTCCATATTTTTAATGAGAAGAGTGGTGAAACACTGGAACAGGTTTCCCAAGGAGGTCCCACCCCTGTAAACATTCAGGGTGAGGCTGGACAGGTCCCTGAGCAACTGGATCTAGATTATGCTGTCCCTGGTCATGGCAGGGGGATTGGAAGAGATGACCTTTAAAGATCCCTTTCAACCTGAATCATTCTATAATTCTATTATTTGGTTTCAAAACGACTAGGCTGCTATAACTAGTTCTAAGGCAAACAGCACGTAGGGACAACCAATAATACCAGAAGAATATAAATCTCCAGGTATGAAATCAATTCAAGAGAAACATTAAACTCTCTGCTTGCCCAGTGTAGGACAATAAAGTCACGTTAACACTGTAACTTCTGCAGTATTCAAGGGGTGATGTTAATTAGACTCAAAAAAGGAAGCTATGATTTCCTCACTGAGCACAGTCTTTCCTGTACATTTTCAGGGTAATTTTCCCTGTGGCACTCTTTGCAACCCCTTCTATTCTAGTTCTTGCCTCTATTCTCTTTGTCCTCATCTGTAAGGTCACTGAAGTAGCAGAGTATTTTGTACATCTCCAGCTCTATTCAATAAATAATAAAAGTCAGAAAATGGACTTTCTTTTATACCCATTTGCTGAAGTCCATAAATGTTAAGCTTTATTACAGGAAATTGTGGACATTTTTAAGATTATAGAGAGAGAAAAAAAAGGGTATCTGCAGCGTGTCACAGAAACTCACATGTAATCAAAACTGAATACTGAATGAAATGAGTGAAATCTGTACACTGCCTATTGTCATGGCATAGAATAGAATAGAATATAGTAGAATATAGTAGAATATAGTAGAATAGAATAGAATAGAATAGAATAGAATAGAATAGAATAGAATAGAATAGAATAGAATAGAATAGAATAGAATAGAATAGAATCCTCAATTGCCTTACTGCTTTCAGAAAAGAGGAGGAATGGCTTAAATATTTGATAATGTAATGCAGAAACTTGTAATGCTAGATGACTCGTTTGAACATTACAAAATGGCATGTAAGATAGCACCACAGTTGCCTTGAGATATCATACAAAGACAGTAGTGGGGTTTTCCTTTTCCCATTTATTCATTGTTTTTAGTGTAACGACGGTCTAAAAAGTCTGAAAAAAAATCAGTGTTATCTTTCAGCAAGTGCTGCCATTTACTAACAAGAAATCCATGTGGACTATATTCAGTGGACTACCCCCATATACTTATATCCCAGAAAACTCCCAGGCAGAACTGCTTTGTATGTCTGCTGGCTTTGTGACCAGAGGTCAAGTCTGAAAGCTGAACCTGAAGGATTTCAAAGAAATCTGCTCCAGGGAACTTAACACCTTAATATTTTGGTCTCATTCATGAATTAGCATTTAAATGTCAATAGTTCACGTCTGAGTCAAGCATGTGCACCATGGAGAGCAGGTTCACTGCCACCAGTCATGCTGTTTTGCTTGCATCCTTCGTTGTCCTTTTTAAGTAGAAATGAATACTACAAATCTTCTTGCTGCCTCAAGTATCACAGATTCTAATAAAAAATAGTGTTAGAATGTTTATATCTGTTAACACTTTAAGTACATGATTACATAATCTCTGAGAAACTTCTGAATAGATTAATCCCACACAAGCTTAAGTGGTATATCTGTTCTAAAAGAATAATAACCTTTCATGACCAGTTATTACTGGTCATTATAGGGACATCATAGGGATACCACCTTGAGTCTTGGGTAAAATCAGATAAAGGATGGCGATGAAAACAGAGAAGAGGCATTAAATGCATGTCGAATGTACTTATGTAGCTAATTTCAAATGCAATGTAGATTTGAAAACCAGTGAAGATACAGCAAGTTGCAGAGTATGTCAGTCAAAGTATGAGCCTCCATTTTGCCAGAAGAAGTCCCCACTTTGTACGTGTGAAGTACAAATTTTAAGGAACAGTTAAAACTTATCCTAGAATAAAGCGTGTAAAAATTAATTTTTAATTCTGTGCCTATCTGTAAATAATGTTGTTTCAATACTTATACATGTATTCCACAGTCTATCTTCCCAACATGCACCATGAACACTTTGTAAATGTAAATTAATAAACTTGTCATCTTCCAGTATGACTAGTTTGGAATTTCCTACTAGGACCTAGTAGAAACTCCACAGCAAAGTTTAGCAAAGGTCACTGCAGCAAAGGGAGGGTTTAAGATTTATACTGACACTTTAAGGACATTAAAAAGAATGGAGAAAACTAATGAAGATCCTTAAGGCAGCAGAGGAGAGCACTGCAAAGCCAAAAATCAGGTTGATATATCCTGCACCTAAACAATTGTTTCATCCACTGTTTCACCCAAAGAATAGGGTTTAAAAATCCTCAGAATTTTAGACTGCACTTCTATTATTTCTAAAATTAAAATATCAGGAAGAAGATTTGGTGAACAATATTCAATTGAAAGATCATGGTAAGCAGTAATGATTTCTGGTATTTAACAGAGTTTTAAATACCTTTAGTTCTAATAAATTTGTTCAAAACAAACAGGAGACAGAAGCCATTTAGTGCAGTTCCCTTCTTACAGAATCACCATGTCTGCAAATTTTTTTTATACTTAATTAAATGATTGCACATTACAGTTAAAATGAAAAGTAATTGCCATTTAATATTAAATTAATGGCCTGAGAGAATTCACCTTTGTTTAGACTATGGTATTATTAAGAGAAAAATAATTTTCAAAAAATGCTTGATTTACTGAGCATAGAAAATATGAAAATATCTTATGTAATTAGATGATCAAAGACAGAGTGGTATTAAATTGAACTGCAAAGCAAGTCAAGTGGGATATGCAGTGATATCAGTCCAGTGACATAAACTCACTGTTGCTAGGAGCTTTGATATCAGCCAGAAATATGCTGAGAAAATTAATTAGAGAAAAATCATTACTGAGGACATAATATCACTGATCCTCATTACCCATCAGCTAAAAAAGGACTCACATAATTTGACAAATTTTGTTATTATTATAGAAACATAGATTAATGTTTGCACAATAATGGTATATTTCACCAGTTGCTGTCAGCATCCTTAAAAAATTAGTTACAACCTGGAAATATACTAAATTATGGAAATCACTATCTAAATTAAGCTAATTTGCACAGACAAAATATTCAGGTTTTCCACCCTAGTTTGTTTCTTTTCAGTATGAATGCTGCATAAATATTTATCACATTTGGGTGTGCTTCTTGTTTGTTTAATTTGCCTATGTTGACACACTTGCAGTTACTCTATAATAATTCCATCTCTGATGTCTCTTTTGCTGTCTTAAAACAAGATTTTATAACTGTTCAAAGTAACAAAGAGAATAAAATTTACTTCCTGTTTCTTCAGAAAACTTGATCCCTATTGATGGAGAAGAGAGTGTAGAAAGTCACCACTTACAGTAAATGAGTCTGCAGCACACTCAACCTGCTTTAGTATAATAAGCTAAATTGTGAGTGATAATTGTGCTTAAGACAGGCTTCTGAGGTCCGTTGATGAAGCCTTAAAATAGGAGTCTCTTCATAGTTCATTTCTGAACAACGGATGTTGCACTGAGAAGAGATATTCTTATGTCCAGACTGACATGGACATCTTTACTCATGGACATCTTTACTCATCTCTTTCAATAAGAAAGAGATGCTTACACACATGCACAAGCACACAAGTCAATATAGAAACTTTAGTCATTCAGGAATAAACTTGACATTTTACATTTAAGCAAGGTCACCAGGGTCTTCTGAAGAAACTAAAAAGGAAGTGGAATGAAAACATATATATTATGTTTTCTTCTTTCATATTATAAAAAAATAAACTTCTGAGTAAATTAATTAATGAAACAGGTAAGATTCCCTTTCCCATAATGTCTCAAAAAGTAGTCAGTAGTAATTTACACGTTTAAAATATGCATGCATGAGAGAAGAGAATATTATTTCTATTTTGTTTTTAGATTTCAGTGAGTTCTTAATCAGAGATTCTTTTCAGCCATACTAATAGCCACTGTATTTTACAGTAAATTTCTTCAATTAGTCTTTAATTAATTAGAAAACATACATTAGGGTTGACAAGCATACAATGTTCTGTGAAAAACACTCGTTAATGAAACCATGTCCTTATAAGAAGCAATGGTCAGTTTTTCTCTTTTCTAGGCACTGTTATAAAAATTCAAATACATGAAAAAATGGTTGATGTTCTTAATCTTTATACTTAAATCTTTGCTTAGATTCTTTAAGACACATTCAGCCACATAGTAAGTATAATGCTGAGATCATAACTAAAGTTTAATTCTAATTCTCTAACAATTCTACTCTACTGGAAATGCTCACATAAGCAAAACAAATGTTGATTCCTTCATTCAAAACTGATCTTCTCTTACCTATTGCGTGGGAAATAAAAAAATGGTCTTGATATTCTATTTAATGTATAATTTTACATCATCAAAAAGGTAGTAAAAAGAATGCAAAAAGAAAGGGCAGCATTTTAGATTAGGGTTTTTCAGTCTAATATTTTCAGATATATTCTGGTAAGAAGACTAAACAGTAGGAAGCAGCACTACAATTGCCACACAAACATTAGAGATATTGTTTGCCAAATCCATTTGCAAGTGAAGGTTTTTTCTCCTCAAACAACAATGCACAAAATATATATTATTGATTTGACTGATTAATATTTTAAAACACTCTGGAGGTTTTTCTGAAAGGTGGATCCAAATAAGAGGTAAGGAAATTTTTAGCTTAACTCTCAAAGGCATTTGTGGTGCTAGAGAGAGCTAGGAGGACAAAAAAAACCCATGTAGCTAGTTGGGAGAATGAGGAACAAACTGCATTACGAGGTGACATGATAAGCTTTATGAGAAAGAGGGTTGGAAACATAATCAGACAAGACGGTAGTTAATCTTAAGGTGAGGACAGAAACACTAAATGCAAAGAAAATCATCAGAGGGAATAAAAAAGTGGTTTCGTATCAGAACAAAAGTACTAAAGACTGCAAATTTGTTCCCATTTCTTTGTCAGTTTAATTCTTTGCAAATCTTTTTATCTCTTAAGTTTGAAAATACTGCTGTCAGATCAGTGAAGCCTTTTACACATAGCCAAGCATGATTTTTCTTAATTGTCAATTTACAGACAGCTTTATACTTATTGATTATGATGCCACACTGTAAATATAATTAATAACTCAATGCAGAGAGCGGTTTCAGGTGTGAATGGCTTCTTTCTTCTCTCTGAGTTGAATCCTTGCTGATACTTCAAAACAACTGTTCATGTGACAAAAATTTCCTTTCTTTATTTTTATTTTTCCTGTGAAATAAGCTAAGGTAGTTCAATGTGCAGGGACATTCCTGTATCATGTCCTCAGAGGTCATGAACTCTTTCTTCTCCCTAACCTACCTGTTACAATGGTAATAGGCTGGCGAAATGAGAATATTTTGCCTGTTAGGTCTGTTACAGAATCCATTAACTTCACCTCATACATTTCCAACCTAAATAGATATAATGTAGGAAGGCATGTCAGTGTAGTCTAACTTCCTTCTCCAGTCAGAGATACTCCCAAGTCACCACACTAACTTCTGGTTTATTCCTTCAAGAAAAAAAAATAGGCAGAAAGTAAGGAAGGCATGAAAGTAATTTACCAACCACCTAGACGAGTGCAAGAGGGAATTTGATGCTGGGTATTCTTTTCTTCTTAGTGTGAGAATGCAAATGAATTACAATATCAGAATGTGCGCTTGGGAAACTTTATTGATAAAAATGCTCTACAGCCTATCTTGTATTGTGTTAAATATCTATGGTTAATGACTGTTTATTTCTACAAATGACAAAGGAAAAATATTCAGTGTCAAAGGAAAGACTATGGCTTTCTTGAAGAATAATAAAAGTAGTGTCTTTGTACAGGTTTTTGAAGAAAGAATCATATCTAGAAGCTTCAGTAAAAAGAAGAGGTACAACAAATATAAACCATCTGATATAAACCATCTGAAATATTTGCAGAAAGCAACCTGCTTATGAAAGGCACTTAAACAAGAAATCAAAAAGCCTGGATTTTTTTAAGCTTACTATTTTTAGGAAAACAAATGAACAAGCCAAACCAAGCCAAGCCAAGCCAAACCAAGCCAAACCAAGCCACACCAATCCAAACCAAAAAACAACCAAAAAAGTCCTCTCTGACATCTATGATGAATAGATATCTAAGAAACAAGCAATAATCTAATATCATGTTTCATAGATGGGAACAAGGGTACTGAATTAAAATCAACCACATCTTAGCAAGATGGATAGAAGAGAAATAAGTAAAGGCATTAAACTGTTAAAACTTTATGAAAGAAACTGTGTGTGGCAGGGCATATCACCCCTCTCTCCCATGACAGGTGGCCGGTGCAGACAGGAGAGATAACGCAGGCAGGCAAGGCCCAGCCGGTATCATCTCCTGGCGCCAAAAGGTCTGCCAGCTTAACAGATGTGGGAAGAGAGAAAAAACATAGGTGACCTAAAGGCGTGTTTTTACACTATAAAAGTACTACAGTTTATCACCGAGGCAGGAGTCTCTTACACACTCCCTGGGAATGTGAGAGACGATTTCTTTCCGAAGCTTGGATGCAACTTCATGGTTACTTTTCTGGAAATTGAGGGAAAGGATTTTGATGTGTGCCCCTTCAACAGTTTGGTGGTAAGAAACGTTGGATCCTAAGTTATACTATTTCTTAGCTAGCTGTAAATTTAATAGTACCTTTAACCCCACATGTATAATACTAGTATTCCCTTTTGTCTTATTCCTGTGTAGTAATAGTCTGTTTTAAGTCTTATGTCTGTTAGTTTTGAGTCTATTAAATAAATAATTCATTCTATAATAGACTGAATCAGCCATTATTAAAGAACTTATGAATGAGAGCGGGTCTGGTGGTGCTGGCCACCTCAATAATGCGACTGCCTGCTACCAGAGGCCTGGGCAAAAGTCAGGGACTTATTTAAACTCACATCATCCATTCATAGCACTGTGTTTAACAGTACAAACAACTAAATGATCCATGGTGTGCTAGCAGGAAAGCAAATTCAGAAGATCAGTGCTGTATGTAAATAATACAGATCAATAGCTGACATGAAATTGAGGGTATTTTCTGTAATTGTAACTATATTCACTGATGAAAGTATGATTTGGTCTGTTCAGGTATCAAATGAGAAGAATGCCTGTACTCTTCTCTAGGTTTTAGAAAAGCCCGAAGTAGAACCAAAACAAGCACAAGATGACCTTGATGCAATACTTATACTCTTAAATTCAATATAGGATTAGATTTAAATCCATAGAGTGAAGGGCTTATGTTACTATCATAATCAAGAACACAGTAATGCAAATTCTAAATGCTTTTATTAACACGGAGCTTATTTTGCTCATGTGCTGCTTCCATCAACTGCTTTTTCTCAATCTGCATAGCTGAAGACCTGAGAGCACAAAGTACTCTTGAAAATCCTTCTTAGTAAAAAAGCCTGTTTAATATAATTTATTTTCTGTAAACTGTGAAGTATTGTAAGGACCCTAAAAATGTCTTATTCTGAAAAATATTTGAAGTAATCAAGAAAATATAAATCACAAATACATTATTCCTTGAGAGGTGTAACATGGTTTCTTCCCCTTGCTGAATCCAAGATTTTTCTACATTTCATTGTCTGTCTTTGTGAGTCATTGTGTTTCGGTGAATAAATCATCCCCTGCCACTTTTTGTGATGTGCTTGCCTGGTAAGACTTTGTTCAGGTCCATTCATGCAGAGAATCTATTTCCCTCTGAAGATGAGATACTGGCTAAAAGTCATCAAACATGAAAGCCTCAGACTGCATCTGCGTGTTGACTTTGGTGATTCTTCGAAGAGCTACTTACACCTTTGCTGGGCAGAAAAGTTTGAGCCATGTCATTGCCCTCGGACATGCTGGTGTAGTTACTTTACTTCTGCTGTGCTGCTATCACAAGTGAAATGAGAGTCACAGAGTAAAGACAGCTAGGGAACTACTCTGAATATTGAAATGAAAACAAACCTTAATTTTGAAGCTCAAATACACCTGGTTTCTACTCAGAATTCTTTCCTTTGAGAAAGTTCCAAGTCATAGAAAGAAGGGTAAAGCCTTAAGTTACCACAGATGGGCTGTGCAATACAGTGGTTGTGCTTGCTTAGACAAGTTCTCCCCATCTTGTCTTGGAGCAACATTACATGGCTGGGATTAGATTAAAAACTTGTTGCCAGTCAGCTGGGACCTACAGGATCACTGTAACGTGGATGCAAGATACAGTAATCAATGAGATATTTTAAAATAGTCTGCACTACTAAACCCAAATAATTGTCATCAGCTAGGAAAGCTCTGCCTCTACATAGCTGAAAGACATCACAGACTGGGGAAGAAATATCTTCTCCCTTCATTGCTCAGTAGTTCTTAAACATTCGTAATGGTCCTCAGGTCTTTGGCTACTCCTTGGAAACCAGGGGATGGTAAAAACCCAAGAGCATTTGTTTAATATTTCCTCTGAAATGTTTTTCCTTTTATTTAGATTATGACCTTGCTGTGCTTATCAATGCCTTTGTCACATACTTGGTTGCTTTGGCAATCGATGGGCAAAGAAAAAGATTTCTTTTGGGTTTGAATTTTTTTTTAGCTTAATAAGTATCTTGAAGGGTCTATCTGTATTAAAATAAAGATTTACAAATTACTTTCTATTTCATATCAGTCCGAACTTCAACACTGTAGATGACAGCCTATCTCCTACACAAACATCCTTGTTACGAATTGAAGTGTCTAATGGAGCCGTGGTGCATTTTATTTTTAAATACAGTGAAATTTGATACACATTTGATCTGTGTACATAAGTATTCAGCAACTGAGAAGTCGAGGTAGTTGGCATTGGTCAGTCTTCCTCTGTTTACCATTGCCATCACTCCATCGTAGAGCGCTACTGGACTGGTTAGGCACAATTTGCCCTTAGTGAAGCTGTGCTGGATATTTCAGATCACCTCCTTGTCTTGCATGTACCTTAGCATTGCCAGGATTTGTTTCAATGAGCAGCCTCAATCATGAAGCAAGTCATTAGGCAGTTGTCATTGGGCAGGTGGCACAGAACAAGGAAAAAAAGATGCACACATTTTTACATTCTCTGTGATTTAGCTGATTTTGATTTATTAGGTTAATATACTAATCAGGGAACTCCACAATATTAGTTAAAAATGGTCAGAGTTAAAGTAGACATTCTCAGAACATGTGTACCATGGTCAAAATAATTTCGGCAGACTTAAATTTAAAATAGAGAAATAGTGAAACTATTTGACGGTTGACTAAAAAGCAAAGTCACTAAATTGTTTTCTAAAGAAAATGGCAGATTTTAGAATCAGGAAGTAGAGATGCGTAGTATAAAGTGGTCTTTTTTAACTGCAACCTGAGCATGGTAGCTCACAAGGTATAGCACTACTTCATGTAAATGTAGATTAAATCTAGACAGTTCTGTTTCCCTAAAGTCTTAAACTAATGTTGAATATTTTCATAAGAAAAAAGGAAAATTTAAAAAGTGAAGTCTGAGGCAGAAATGGTGGAAGCTCAGGTAAGAAACATCGCAGTAGCCCTTACTAAAGAAAGTGACAAGCAGATAAGATAATTGGCAGCTACAGTAACATTGCAACACTTTTTATTATCCTAAAGAACGTTATGACTGCTGTTCTTGACCTTGGTAATGGAGTTACATCTTTTGTTGATGGAGTTATTTCTCTGGAAATGCAGGAAAATACACATATCTATCAGTAATCAAAACCCATTCTGTTCTCCCTGTGTACATCCCTCCAGTTTAGAGCTGGAAGAAAATTGCAGTATTGAAATGTAGGTAAGTAGAAAGGAATTAAACCACTAGAATGGTCAATTTAGCACTTTTCACAGATAATACGAAAAAAATAAACAAAATTTCAGGAAAGGTACACTTTGGTTATATTTTCAAAATAACTTACATCTTAAATCTCCGTTAATTATTGTGCTTGATATTGAAAGGTTGATTAAACCCCTCTTTCAAGCCTGTATAGAGTTAATGCTAATGTATGTTATGTAATCCATAATTTTAAAATGTGGTAAGTAATTCTTATCACAATAATTGATTGTTACAATCATGAATCTTCAAATACAGCAAAAGAAAATACAGTTCTTTATATGACTGAAGAATAAAACTGTTTTGTTGCAAGGACACTTAAAAAATAGTTTTTTCTATTTTGAACTCAATTAAACATCAGATCCATCATGTGATTTCTTTTGTTCCAATCTGGATTTTGCAGCACATGTCAGACTAGCTTGGTAAACTGCAGGGTAATAGCCGCTTCAGTATTGTTCCTGCTGTCAGATTGAGTGACTTGGCTGGAGGTTTGATGCTTTTAGCTTATGTAGTTGATGAGAATGCAAAAGTATTAGTATTGACTTTCCTCCAGAAGCAATCAGAATTGTCTACATTTACCTTCCAAATTTAAAGCCATCTTCTCTATACTGATATAAATTGATCAGTGTATATCAGTATGTAGCAATTGTTAACAAAACATCCATTTTAAAGATTGTGTTTTAAAATGTCAAAATCTATGAGTCTTATTCACTTGGCACAACACTTCGCTCCTAAAGTAGACCATGAACAGAGTTTTCAACACTGTTGAAAATTCAAGTCAGTTGCAAGTTCCTGGCTTTGGAATTTCCATTTGTAAATGTAGTTTATGTCATCAGCTGGAAGTTAGAATCCCTCAGCTGACACTCTAAAAACACGTGTTAATCACATTTGACAATGTCTTTCGGAATTGAAGTGCAACTTCTAGAATCTGGATTTAGGCCCATTTTTACAAGTTGTGGCCATTATATTTTCCCCTTTTCCTAAAAGAGTTATGATGAACACTCACTTCTGTGAAAACACCTCTAAATTTTTTTACAGTGCAAAGGCACCCAGTATTTGTCAGAAGAATTATCACAATTCAAAACACAAGAGCTCATTGGACTGAAAGTGAATGAACAAAGGGAAAAAGAATCTTCAAAACAACCTTACTGAAAGCAAAATGGATTGCTCAGTTAACATTTTTGTATTGTAAATAGGAATAAAGGAGACATGACAAGGTAAAACTGTTCAACTGGAGTAAAAAAAAAGTTGATATGACCTTGACTCATTTTTCAAAAAGTCAAATTTAAGAAAATTTGAATATTGATGTAAAGATCTTGTGGAGTTATTTTAACAGGTCTGTATTCCTTTAAGTCATGTTACCTGCAGGATGTTTTTTCGTGTTTTTCACTGAAACAATCACAATAAAATTAATTCAATTATGAAATTATGGAACGGGCATCCTGAAACATTTTTATTTCAATCATTAGAATAACCACAGTTTGTTGAGACATTATAAAATTTATTACTGTGTTTTGTACTTTTTCTTAAATGGTCCTTTCCATAAATTTGATTGTACTTTAATTAACAATCTTTAAACATGCTAGTAGAGAAATTCCTTAGAAAAAGTAACAGAGAAGTCACCTTAAATGTATAGTTATTTGCACTTGCTTTCTGGTGATGAAGTTACTCAACATTTTATTGAAAGAAATACAGAGGAAATATAAAATTATTTTTCTTCCACACTGAAACACATCAATGGTTAAGCTTTAGGGTCTGAAACATCCCGAAAGACTGGTCCAAGTTGTTCACAAGTTCTTGTCTATAAGAAAGGTGACTACAGTAAAGCCTACACACAGAGCTATATTGTACTCCATGCCTCTAAGGAAAAAAGGTTAATTTTTTCCAGGTGTCTTTGCAGGTGATTTTTCACTGGCTTGATGTTGACACTAGAAGGGATGTGAAAATTTTTGGTTTTATTTATAAAAATACAGCTATAAAAGAAAAACAACAAATTTTCATGTTGTTTAAACAGTACCTCTCATCATCTTGATTCTTCTCTTCCAGTTCTTTTGCATAGAACTTGGACACGGGCAGAAGTTAGCAGAGGCTGGAGACCATTTTGCCCAGTGAATTTAGATGTGGCTATGCTCTTTCAGAGAATGTTTGAGAATCTGAAAAAATGTATATAGGCTACATTGTGCAAGTTGGTCATCAGACATTCCATGAACATTTGTTTTACAGATTTACAGATGCAAATTCAAGTTCTTTGTATTTCAAGAATGGTAGCTCTTAATTGTCCTCTATTTGTCAACTTCTGTCAAGAGGAATCCATACTAGCTGTTCAAAGTCAGAGGTAAAACCACCCCCACCTGCAGCTCCTGCCATCACTGATGTGGTTTGATTTTGGAGTGGAATCAGCTTGGTATTCCTGCTGCTAATCTGTCAGGGCCTACCTGCCAGGTTTGCACACTACAATGAAACTACACAATGCTAAATTTAAAATTTTTGCAAATGGCTGTAAAGGAATTTGTTATATCCTCTGGTTTTGTCTTTTTTTCAGCCCACATTAAGGAAGATGAGTTTTATTCATCTAAGTGTGCCAACCTTGCATTTGGCATTTTGATTTTTTACAGTTGCTTAATCCCTGTTTAGGCAGCAAAATATTCTGATCCTTCCTTTCTGTTTAGAGCCTGCCCAGTGTCTGCTCCCACTGCAAACAACTGGAGCTTTTCCATGGACTAAAACAGTAGTTGTTTTGTGCCCAAAAATAGATTCATTCTTGCAGAAGATTTTTTAGCAATTTAGTTCATCAGTCTGTCTGTCAACTTCATGTTTTTGTACTAAGTCCAAATTAACTTTTAAGTAATAATAAATACATGATTTTTATCTGCTTAATTTTATTTCAATTTATAATACTTTTTAAAAAAATTATATATAAAATATTTCTCAAAAAATGCAAACTGTTCTGGTGAGGTAAACTCTTTAAGTCAGTCAAATTTCGTCTTTTCTATTTTTTTCCACTAATGGAAATGGTTCATGCCAGGGGATGATGATATCTCAGAAAGTATATCAATCCCACAGTACCTTGACCTATTTGAAAAGTCTGAACAAAATTTGACTAAAAATTTGTGCGAACTGACCTTCTCAGGTGCTACATGTTTATTTTTAATTCTTCCTGAGATAGAGCCACCAGAAAATTGCCTTTTTACTCTGTGTACGAGAATAAGCCTTTCTGCACTTCAGCTCCTATCACAGTGTGCTAAGCATAATGCCAAAGTTTTACCTGAACCTGTATTTGCTTTCAGCTAGGGTTAAGAATACCCATTAACTATGTCCTCATAAATGGTTCCTACTTATTATTGCCGAAATATAGTGTGGCACAGTAAAAGGAAAAGTCATAGAGCATGGATATACAGATAGAGTAGCTAAAATGTAGAGAGAACATGTTCAGGATTCTAAATACATATTTAGAATAAATTCTTCACTGACTTGCTCTGATTTCAGCATGACTGCTCTGAATATAAGCCAAAGCAGAATTTAGCTGTTGAGTTTAGCCATCAGTCACTTGATAACAGTAGTCAAAAGGTCTAATTAGAGTTTCACAGAGAAGGTGATGGGGGTGTAACATGGTGAAAGAGCAGCACTCTTTGAATTTCCCATTAAAGCTTGCTTTTTACATTCCCTAACTGTAAGGCACTAGCTTGAAGCATGGTTCTGAAATCTTCTTCATACGCTATATTTCAATTTTCTGTAGTTTTTTACTGCAGCTCTCTACCACAGATCATTATTTTAAGCATTTTTAAGGTTTATGCTTGCAGTTTTGATTTTCTTGGCTCGTTTGAATATGTTGCAATACAGAAGGTTATGAAACCAATGTACAGATAATGTACTTACATAGTTACTTACATAGTTCTTGCACAACATTGATAACATTTGCAAAAGAAACAATAGTAAAAGCCAATCTCTTTTTCTCTATCCTAAAGAAAAAAATCGAGAAGTAAAATCTTCATTAACAAAACTGATATTAAAGTTCTATGTCTATTTTCTTTTATCTAGTACATGACTCTTTCCATCCATCCCCTTTCTTACCTCTCCCCGCTTACATTTTTTAGTGTCCTTTTCAGAAATTTCCTGTCCAACTATTATATTTACTAAGCTAATTAAATACCAGAAGAATGTCACTTCACTTTTGTGGACTTTCTAGGAAAGGATGCATGCAGTAACAATCAAATTGTCAACACTCGATGATGCATTGGAAGTGTCCAAGAAGAACCTGAACAGCTATAACATAGCCCTACCTTATAAAGCTTTACCCCCTAGCTGCTCAGTCTGTTACCATTGTAAAGCAGATGACCAGCTCTGTGTGAATTTTTTTCTTCAAATCTGCAATGGATCTCATAGCAGTCAACATGTTAGAGCTTAGGTGATGCTGACCAAGCACAGAGAGTCTCGTGCATCAACACTAGATGTATATATACATACCAGTTATTTTAAACTTGGACAAAGCTTATCCTTGAAATACTTGCTACTTTCTTTGTTTCTCAAAAACTTTAAAATTCTACATTAAAATATTTGAATTAGTCTTCTGTATTTGTTGCAGGAAGAAGAAAATCTGAAAGCACTGCTCAAACAAAGAAGACCTGGACTACATCTGTTCAGTATTTATATATATCAACCCTAATTGATTAGATTACTACTGTAATCAGATTACTACACAGAGAAGCATGGATGGGTTTTGTTGTGCCAGATTTACATTCTTCTCAATCAATTGGGACAGAAGCTAAAGGAAAATAGTCTCAAAGGTAACAATAACAATTTGGCATTATATAATGGGAAAGTAAGAGAGATCACCTTGAAGATACCTAACTTGTAAGTAAATTGGCAGTTTATACCTGCAATCTAATTTAAAGCAAAACAACACAAAAGGAAAACAAAACAAAACAAAACAAAGAACAACCAAGCAAAAAAATCAACCCCAAAACTGAGACTGTAGCTCTGTGTGGAGAAACACATTCATGTGATATGTAACACCTTACTGAAGTTTTAAACCCAAGATGAAACCACTACACATAAAAGCCAGATCCCAGACCATCCAGGAAAGGGACACAGCAAGTAATTTAAGCAATTATTGTGCTTGGTCCATGAGACTTGTCACAAGCGAACAGGAGAGGCTTGGCACTTGATTTTCATGAATGTGAAATGTGCGAGTAAAATATCATGGTAAGACTCACAAAGATTAGCAGAGACACGCACAAAGTTCTGAACCTACAGAGGAATAACCCAATGCATAAGCCCATGCTGGAGCCAGCCTGTTGGAAAGTTCAGAAAAGGCCCTGTTATTCTTGATGGGCAACAAGCTAAACATAAGTAAGCAAGGTACACTTGTGATAAAGAAGGCCAACAGCATCCTGTGGTCACTCAGCAACAATGTAGACAGCAGGTTCAGGGGAGTGATTCTTCCTCTCACTACTGGTGACACCGCATCAGAGTTCTGTGTCCAGTTCTGGCCTCCCCGGTAGAAAAGACATGGACAGACTGGAACAAGGCCAACAAAAAATCATAAAGATGATTGAGTGACTGGAACATCTTTCATAACAAAAGCAACAGAAGAGTCATCACTGTTTAGTCCAAAGAGGAGAAGGCTGAGGGAGAATCTCATGAATGTATGAAAATATCAAATATGGGGAAGCCAAAATCAGAAGCCAAACTCCTCTCAGTGGTAATCAAAGAGAGAAGAAGGGGCAATTGACACAAATAAAAATACAGAAATTTCCATTTAAACATAACAATTTTTTTTTTTTATTGTGAGAGATTTGTGCCCTAGAACAAGGCAAGCTGTGGAATGTTTATCCTTGGACATATTCAGAAACTAATGCAACACAATCCTGAGCAATATATCACAACTGAGCCTGCTCTGAGCAGTGGGGCTGGACTCAGCGATCTCCAGAGAGTCCTTACATCTTCAGAGATTTTGTGATTCCATGACCAGAAATAAACGTCTTTTTATCTCAAATAGGAAGTGCTATTCACTCATTTTGCCCATCCTGCTTAGGAAATAAATTTAGGTTGTACATCACAGTGTGGTGTGGTCTGGCCCTTGCACAAAATCTTCAATGACAGTATTCCATAAATAATTATTTCCAGAAATTTTCTTTTAGAAGTGTTTCTTTTTTATATAACAGTTTGGTTCTCTTAAACTGTTTCCTTAATTCTCTTAGTTTTGAAACCATGCCTGGAGGAATGTGAAGTTTAATAATTCTTGCAAAATTGCATGGCAGATTGTATTGCTTATGAAATTCAATTACTCATAAATAAAATAAGCTTCTGATTCCTACCCAATTTATACCTCGTCTAGTACAGGACTTTAAAAATTTGTTTTGTTTACAGACATAGTAGCAGAATGCCTCCAAACCACAAACATTTGAAGATTGGGTTTAGCTGTACAGGCAGCTCTTGTGCATTGTACCAGTTTTGCAACAGCATTGACAATAGCATAAGAAATGCTAGCCTATTAATAACAAGGCTTCTATGTGGATTGAGTCAATTTATACAAACTCAGGGCTTTGTTTTCCAATAAAAATAAAAGTTAATCATATAATGTTTTGTTTCAGGACAGGAATTGAAGCAAAAGCTACAAAAATATATAGCAAATACTCTCTGTTCCAAATGTTGGTACGCCTTTTTTATCTGTACCCTACTAAATGACCATTGGCTATAGGTCTTGTATACAAGTCCTCAAGTGAGGACTAACCCATGTTGTTATTGACAGGTTGTCCATGCAACACCAATGACATTCCCCAAAAGAAGAAAAAAAGAATTTTCATATGCTCAAAACTGGAGATCCAGAAACAAAATGATAGCGACAAAAGGAAAGACTAAAAGCAACATCTCAAACCCTTTTCAAACTCAGTCTTATTTTCTGTGATTATCTTATTGTTCTTATCAGACTTATACAGACTTTTCATCTACTCCCACTGACAAACCAAACAGTGGCATTGTTAATAGTGGGAACAGGTTTGTCTGCTTCCTCAGTTGTCTGAGTACATCATAGCAAGTGTTGTTCTCTTTATTCTCACTTTAAAAATATTTCTACTCCTGTTGAACTTCTTAGCAAATCTCAGATGTGGGTATATGGTCTTAGAAATCTCCATAATGAATTCTCAGTGGATTCTCAGAAACTCTGCATGAAAAATATTTTAAACCCCATTACGGATCCACTCTGTGGTCATTTATTCCTTTTAGGATGTTTTATTACTATTTTACTTTAATTATTCACACATCTTTTGACATTTCAGTCTTTACTATAAGTCACAGAGGATCAGTCATGTTTTGCTCAGCCATGTCTCACTTAATGGTGATATCTTTATAGTCATTGAATCTATACCTCTTTCTTTTATATTAGATAGAATTAAGTTGCTATAGTCACTGTAATTCAGATTTATGTTTACTTTCTGAAATTTTTGTAATAAATGGAAGAAAAGCTTACAAGAAAACTAAGAGCTAAACTCATTGCTATTAGACATATAGCAAAATTTTTTGACATTGGACCATTCCCAATAAAAAAACCAAACCAATAAAATATAAACTTATATTTCTTGATAAACTTGTGAATGTAGTTACAAGACTTTATCTACCTGCTTTGATTTGCAGTAGGGTTTTCCTTTGAAAGCTGTATTTTGTTTCAGAGCTGTGTAAAAGAAAGGAAAAAAAGAAAATAAGTTCACTTTTAAAACTGTCATGGAAAATATTATTTTATAAGTCATGGGATGTAAAAGGAGCCACGCAAAATATTTTCTATAAAACCTAAATACATACTATTAAAATTTTGTTTCAAATGTTAAGAAAGCTGGAATTTACTGGTTTTATCCACTGACTTTTGCAATTTTCTGCTTCTTTTATAAGTATTATTTTCATAGTAGCTGTTTTGCTTCTCTCTGCACATGAAATTCCCCTCATTACTGAACTCTATTGGATATTTACTATCTTCTCCATCTCTTGCTTTAACAGAATGTGTCAGAACATCATTTCCTTCCCCAGTTTAAAGAATCTGGGCTTACAAAACAGTATTCACACTAAAAAAAGCCCCCAAACTCTTCAAAGAATAGGGTAGGAAGAAAGGGAGTATTCAGAAGGACTTTGAATCTAAAGGTATGTTCACGTGCTCACCCTATATAGAGGACAGGAATATTGTGGGAGACTAATTCAAGAATTTGAAGCTAAGAAAGAAACCTCAATATTTTGGGGTTTAATTCGGAGGGTGTTTTGTCTGTTGTCATTTATGAAATTTAATGTTTGGCTTTTGCATGTTTAATTACCCCATGATTAAGTTGAAGTTAACTAAATTGTTGATAAGGTTAATTGTTAAGTACTTGTTGATTTAAAAATTTACATTATTCCCTTGCTAACCTCGTTCCTGTAAACCCCCACAAATCCTAAAAATTTCCCTTTAACACGTTAGAATTGTTGAATTTTAAGTTTATCATGTTAATTTAATATCAGAAACTCTATTGTGTTATGTAGCCCATCAGTATTTTCCTTTTGAGTAGGGGCACCTTTTACCTTTTCCCAGAGATAAATTAAGTTGGCAGTGAATGCTAATTCTAATATAAGTTGGAGTTCTGCACTAGTAGAACGCAATTTGTTTGTAATACATTTTATTTTGTCCTTTTCCTTCCCTTCCCTGTTGATCAGAGAATTAACCTGTATATGGTATATGGAGTTTTACGGAGTTTTAATGATGATTGGACATTGATTTAATGTTTTAAAATTGTGTTGGACTTCGACTTAAGTCAAAGATTTTACAGGACAGCAGACCCCTTCAAGTGAGCAAGGAATTATTTTTAGCCCCTAACCGTTACCCTGCAACTGGACTCCATGGCAACCTGGAATTTTAATGAGGACTTTTCCCACCTTTGGGCCAAATGACATCATCCAAGAACTGTCCCCCTAGACAACAGCGAGCCATTGGCGGATGGGAATTACCTGACCTGGAAGTGCCACCAATCACCAGGGACCATTGGGGCTGGACAGTGGGCAGTTAGGGGAGGGACCAAGGGAGGATAAAACCCCTGGACAGGAGCTGGAACATGCTTTTTCCTTTGGAATAGCCGTCGGTGAAGCCTGGTGCTGCGGAGCTTGGGCTTGGCCCCTCTATTCCAGAAGTTTCAGTAATTCTCTTTGGCTTCGGGTTAGCTGGATCCACCCCAGCACTGCAGGTTTCTGCCTTGGGTGCCATTCCGGTTCGGATCAAGGGAGTCTCTGATCTCTGCGGGCCCGGATTTTATTTTCCCACCTCATTTGTTTCCCTAATTATTTTCCCCTCAATAAATTACTTTTATTTTTAATTAAAACAAGAGTTGCCTCCTGTTTTTGACATCTGTAATTTTTTATTAAGTGCAAATTACAGTTATTTCTGTTCTAAAATGTTCTTTTTCTCAGAATGCAAAACATTCTTATGCTGCAATACTGAGCAGAGATTATATTGTTAACATGGTCATCAGAAGAAAACCTTTCTCAGTGATTAAAAATCAGATATTCCTAAGGCATTGAACCTGTATGAAAAATACTAATTAATATTTGCATTGAGTTTCTCCCTATTGGATTGTGTTTTTCACTAGTTTTACCAAATGCTGTATTATTTCACTTAAATGTAAAAGAAAAAATAAATAGAGTAACCATATACTTATTAATTTTAGCCTTTATTTCCTTGGTTTATATACACAATCTGATGCAATATATCAATATGTTAATAGACAACAACAAGCATTCAGAAAAATAATTTTCTTACTGAAAAATTTTCATGTATGAAGAAAGTTGTATTTTTACCATTTAAAAAAATAGCCTTTTTTGTTTTAATTCTGTTAGAATAGCACTTGGAATACAAGTGATAACAATACAAAATAACCTTCTAAGAGAAAGACATGCCAGCTTGTTGAAAAACAGAGAAACTGGGAAATTCTTCATTTTTTTAATGGAGCTAATTTCTATAACTGAAAAGTCAGTGAAGCAGAAGCATTTACTCAGAAGTGGCTTTAAGTAACTTTTCTGTCTTCTGGACAGCAGCCATGTGAATGAGCACTGAATATACATGACCAGCATCACATCATAGTATGTAAACAGAGGTATGATCAGCATCTGAAAAAATCAAAATCTGTTGGAAAAATATATTGAAAAAATGCAAATGCATTGATTCTCATTAAGCATAAGATAAAAATAATTCTATTTTGAGCAATTTAATTACAGTTTTCATTATATTTTTATACAGTAAATCAAATGTACAAAATTTCTCTTAAGAGAATATATGCAAAAAAATCAAGGCAGAATAGTATTTTTACAAAAAAAATTGGTAAAATAAAGCTCCTTAACACCAATGTAGCATTAAGAAGGAAGAATTCTTTATTCATCCAGATTGACGATTAAATGGTTTTTTATTTGAGCTTGGCAAGCTTTGCTGTTGGTACATACTAAGGCTTTTTATACCTCTTTGTTGTTTCTGTATATGTGATAAAGATAGAATATTAAGATTGTGTGTTTTATAGGAACTCTGATAAGCAAGTTCCTTTCTACTTTCCTACTGAGACCTTCAAACCACCTCACAGCTTTCTATTGGATTGAAACAGAATGAAAAATGTTTTCAGAAACCTAGAAAGATCACGCACGTTTGCCCTCTAGAAATGGGGAACTTGGTACACAGTCTCCTCCGGGAAACAGTCTCATTTAGTTAATGTCATTTTTAGTGAATCAGAAACAATTTAGAAAACAAACACAAACTGTTTAAAACATTATCACTCTTAACTTGAGACAAAGCAGTTATTGGAGCTTTACTGAGCTTGAATTTCGAACAAATTTCCCCTTTGTTTTTTGCTGAAATTTATGTCAATTTATATGTTCTTAATCAAGATAAACTGCTATTTTATATGTTTTGAGATATGAAAGCTATCTGGAAGATACTGCATTTTGGACCATCATTTCAACAAACTAGTGGTAGCACCCACACACAGATTGATGGAGTTGACATTGCTTCCCTGTTGAAACATAAAAATCCCCCAGTAAATCTTATTAAATTAGCTGGATATAAGACAACTTGAAAGAAGTGATGAGGAGCAGAGAAGAAAGGCTTATCGGTTGAGGAAGAATAATTTGAAAATGCATAAGATACAGAAACTTGATAAGAATCCAGGATTCCTTAGGGTTTATCTGACTGTATTTCTGAAGTTTGTTTATCATTAACTTTCCTGGAAAAAGACTTGTCTAACAATTTACTTTTTCACCTAATGTCAGTCCAAACTAGCTGTGCACAAGTGTCACTCAAGCACTGAAGCAGATAAAAGAGGTTATGTGAAACAACATTCCTTCCCCAAACACAAGGGTTCCTTTCTTTCATCTGACTATTGAAATATTTTCATTCCCACCTTATTTGATAATGCTTACTGTTGTTTGACTTCAGCTGTGTAAGCCCCAGAAGTACAGACTTAAGTTTTAGGTTTCAAAATTTTGCTGTAAGTTTATTTTACATCTTTCCTCTCCCCTATCCAAAACCAGTAATCTTTTCTGTGTGGGTGGTGGTGGTGTGGAAATACGAGAGTTAGGATGATACTTTGAAAGTTTGTGCTTTACACTTACATTTTATGCAAGCAATGACAGGTTTCTGAGGATTGGCACAAGTGATGTGGATGCCTAGGGCACACTGTCATGTGACAGTGGGAGGCTGACACTGGGACCACAAGAAAAACAGCTCAAATATTATCATTGAAGTCATTATGATTTTTAAAAAGAGTTGAAGAGGAAAAAGTTGGTGCCCTGAACTTATAAGAAATGTCAGACAACTAGAGATTTTGAGAAGATGATACATAAACAGAGCCCTGAGACAAATGGTGATCTAGTTCAAAGCTGAGCCTGTAGTGTTTTCCTGCCTTAGAAGCTTAGACTTTATATTGCCAAATAAGTTAAAACCAACATGAATGTCTTTCATATGGATAAAAAAACATATCAATGACACAGCTGTCAGTGGCAATTTCAAAAAGTTTACCTTCAAGTCTCCTACTTTGTCATAGATTAGGAATTTATGTACCAGTGATTTAAGATTGACTGCACTCTCTCTGTCACTGTCTATTGTCCTCTACTGTCCAAGGAATATTTTGACAGAGTTCAAAATACCACTCTCAATTTGTGTATATATGTTTTTGTCCCTTCCTAAATCTTTTTTCACAATTCCTTCTTAAAAAATACTTTCTTCTCATTTGCTTTGCTTTATTTTTTCATCTAGGTCATGTTTATGATTATATTATTTCACAGTAAAATTTGAAATCATGCATTTCCAGGGAAAATAAACATGTTTACTGTTGTCAAAGTGAGAAAGCAGAGAAGCAAAATGAGACACTGAGCAATCATCTTCTCAAATGTTTTGTCTGAAAAGAATTTGCTGTCCTATTTTTTTTGTAGGGCACAGACATTGGATCATCCTGAGCACAAACTACTGAGAAAAGACTTTCAGAAATGGGATGCTCAGTGTTGAACTCAAAAATATTCTTCAAAGAGTTGGAAGTGTCCATATTTTTAGAATATAGAATTACTTTTTTTTTCCAAAGTATTCCATAAAAAAATCTTTTTATTAAATATCAAGAACAGCACCAAGCCTGACAGAGTTCAGAAGTGTTTGGACAATCCTCTCAGGTACATGACGTGACTCTTGGGGATGGTGCTGTGCAGAGACAGGAGGTGAACTTGATGATCCTTGAGGGTCCCTTCCAACTCAGCCTGTTCTGTGATTCTGTAAGTCTGTGTAAACAAAAAATGTAAAAAATATTCTTATGAAATATTCTCACTGCCCATAAAATACAGCTTTCCTTGGATACTTTTTCTTTAAAAAATTCAAAGTGTTTGTTTCTCACTGCACTTTTGAATGATTTAAATTCAATAAATCCATTTTTTTATTAACAACATGAAATATAATTTAATAAGACAAAGGAGGGAGTCCTGAAATGTGTGCTAACAGAATGGAACTGAAAACACTGGCATTAAAAGTTTAAATTATACATACTTGTATTAAGAGTTCAGAAGAATTCATACTTGAAAATCAAAGAAAAAGAGGCCTCTGATGACCTTTATGATGACCTCAGAGAGTTGACATCAAACTTAGTGGTCCAGTTTATGTGTCTGAAGATCAGGATGCCATCCAGAGCGCCCTAGGCAAGCTCAAGAAATGGGCCCATGTAAACTTCATGAGGTTCAACAAAGACCAGTGCTGATACTGCATCTATGTCAGTCAGGGCAAACCCTGGTGTCAGTCAAGGCTGGGGAATGAACACATGGAGAGCAGCCCTGCTGAGAAGGAGTTGGGACTGTTGTGGGTGAGAGGATGGACATGACCTGGCCACCTGCACTTGCAGCCCAGAAACCCAAACATACCTGGGGCTGCATCAAAAGCAGCATGGCCAGCAGGCCAGGAGAGAGGATTCTGCCCCTCTACTCTGCTTCCATGGTACCTCACCTAGGGTACTGCATCCAGCTCTGCGTACCCCAGCACAGGAAGGACATTGTCTTGTTGGAGAGAGTCCAGAAGGTCCACGAAAATGAGTAGAGGGCTGAAGCACCTCTCCTGTGAGGAAAGGCTGAGACAATTGGGATTGTTCAGCCTGGAGAAGAGGAGGCTCTGAGGTGACCTAATTTTGGCCTTCCAGTACCTGAAGAGAACCTACAAGAAAGATAAAGAGAGATTTTTTAAAAGGGCGTGTAATGATAGGACAAGGGGGAATGGCTTCAAACTAAAAGAGAGTAAGTTTAGATTAGCTATTAGGTAAAAATTCCTTACTGTGAGGGTAGTGATGACACACTGAACCAGGTTTCCCAGAGAAGTGGGTGTCCAATCCTGGAAATGTTCAAGACCAGGCTGGTCAAGGTGCTGAACAACCTGGTCTAGTGGAATGTGTCCCTACCCATGGCAGGTGTGTTGGAAGTTTATGATCTTAAAGTCCCTTCTAACCCAAATAATTCTATGATACTGTGATTCTGTTTAGGATGGGGAAAGATCACCTGAATCATTCAGTCAGCTTACTGTGACTATCTCCAGCAGGGCATCTCACTCCCCCACAAGAGCTTATCTCTTCTTTGTTAACTGGTCAGATAACTCAGGACAAGCTGTCTTGTAGTGAGTTGTTTTGGCGCCATGAGGTTAACACTGGTCTGGCATCTCCTAACTGCCAGTAAATATGTTACTGTCAAAGTGAGGTCTGGAAAGACAAGCTGGATTTTTGACTGACATCCACTCACTTTACAACTATAAAAGCCACAATAAACTTTCACAAAGCAGAAATCTTGTATACATTTTCCTGGAACTGTGTGTAGTTTCTCGCACAAGTAGGAACACCTGCTTCAGGGTTATTCCCCAGGGGTTAAGTGAAGGAATCTGTGAACATTACTGTCATTTTGGTGGTAAGTTACATTTGACTTCTAATCAATTCTATTTCTTTTGCTAGTTTTAATATAGGTACCTTGATAAAGTGCACTGTTTTATATCATGCTGTAATCCTTAGTAGTTCTTTAGTTTTATACTCTGTAGTAAGTAATTCTGATTAAGCTCTTTCATCTGTTATCTCTTGTTTTTTTAATAAATAATTCATTTTTATAAATAAATCTGTTTTTACATCATTAGAACTTGCAGACCAGGGTGGTTCCTTAAATTTAAACTGTTGCCAAAATTTGAGGCTGAGGCTGGGCTTTTCTGAAGCTTCCACTTGCCCCGTGACACTATCAATCCTGCTACCTGTAAGTACAGTAGCTAGAACAAGAAATCACACTGTATAGGTGAATATCTCATTATCAAGAAAGTTCACTGCTGCATGCAGTAAACTAGTTAGGAGTAGGATACTTCATATGTCGTTTTTTTGGGGGTTTTTTATAAAATGTATAGGTGATCTACTATCATCTCCTAGCAGAAAAATTCAATAGATAGTATCCACTGATACAGGGGATCATATTATTTATGGATAAACAATTCGTGAAGAGTAGCTGTTAAGGATGTTGGTGGATGCAGGGGGAAGAATTGGGTATTTCTTATTTTCAGAGGAAGCTTTTGAATCCAACTATTACCGTCACAATACCTGGAAACACTATAAAGGTAAGACACCTTAAGTGCAGATTTTAGAATCTTCTTTTTATCCCACTTATCTCATTTTGTGCAATTTTCAAACTTTAGCTAGGAATCGATGAAAAGAACATAATCTTTTTTTTAAAAAAAGGGGGAAAACTCCTAGCAAAGGACTTAGAACCCTGAGACAACCTGATCCTTTCTTCATTTCTGCTTGAGTTAACCCAAAACCATCAGAATGGACGTGTGATCATAACATGCTAGAAAAAGGGCTAGGGTGTTTTCTATGAAAAAAATTAATAGTATTACTAATGAGACTTTTCTTTAAGAATCAGATAAGTAAGACTACAAGTGTTTGTGTCTTTTGAGTGACCTAGTATTATTAGTTGTTATATTTCATTTTACAGGTGAAAAACAGTATTGCAGGTACCAGATAGTCTCTTTTTATAAGGATCTGCTGGTATGGACATGTTAGAAAAATACTGACTCTACACAAAGAAACTGATGATACAGAGTTCCACATTTTGCTACATAGTGACAAAGGGCCCACATTAGCTTGGGTCCTGTCAAGAAATAAACCTTTTTTGGACTAAGGCCATTTCCTCCCAAAGGTCTGGGACAGGCTCTACAATGCAGCTAAAGCAACAGGAGATTTAAAATATTTATAAATTCTGTTAACACTGTTAACATGTCTATGAAGGTCTATGAAAAATGAATTCAAATCCAGCGGTAAGTAATATACTTCCGTGCAGCTACATTGCTAAACATAGAGCCAAATGGTGATGCAGGATAATGAAAACAACACTGTAATTTGGGGACAAACACCTGGATGAGAGGTATTTGTTTTGAATAGAAAAGTGTGTTGAAAAACAAGAATAGAAGGTTCCATTTTAAACCTTTTTGTCTCATGCTTTTGAAGGGGGGAAGAGTTGAGTGGTCCAATTCAGCTAATATATGGTTAATTTTGATCCATAATTGTCCCCTAAACCTTTAAAAACCATCATGAAGTCTGAATACTAGAAGATACAGTGAATATTTTTATTTCTTGGGAATGCACAAAGAATATTCTTGATAGAAAAACTCTTAACAGTCTGGAATTCTGTTTGACAGTTGAAGCTGTCACTGCCACAGCAATGTAATTACAGTAATTTACAATATTGCATTTTGAGAACTTCTCATCTATTTTACTGTAACTCCCACCCAGCTGCTCAGTCACTTACCCTCCTTAGTGAGGCAGATGGTGCAAATAAAGAGAATAAGAACATGAAAGGCTATTGAGATAAACACAGTGAAGTTGCTCGCAGAATTGACTTCGGCTAAACTAATTTTTTTATTGCTTATTCAGGGAAGGTTCAGATGGGCAAACATTGGAACAGGCTTCCTAGAGAGATGTTCAATGCCCCAAACCTGTCAGTGTTTAAGAGGCATTTGGACAATGTACTTAATAGCATGCTTTAACTTTTGGACAGCCCTGAAACAGTTAGGGATGATGTAGTCAGATGTTGTGGCCCTGCCACCTGATCAATTGGCCTCTGGTCGCTTTCGGGGACGACTACCCCTGAGCGCTCTGAGATTCCTCCAGGGAAGGCAATCCCAGCAACGCACGTGGATGGATCACCCTGAGGTGGGGAAGCTCCTGAGAGCGATCCGAGCGCAGGCGAAAGGAGAAGCAGAGAGAGTCGGGAGGGGGCTTCCTCCAAGATCTCCTTTATTATGGGAGACAGGAACGAGGGATCCGGGAGGGAGAGCAGCGGAGAAAGAACTCCCGAGCTCTATGGGTGACACGGGATTATAAAGGGGGGTGGAAACGGGGCGGGTTCCAGGGTCCAGACCAACGGGGTACAAGAGAAGGGGAAGAGTGACACATGAGGATCCAATTAAAAATACAGGGGGGAGGGTACAGTAACATACAACCAATAACACATCGAATAACTCAGAATCTTTTGGAAAGGTGGGTAGGCCCAAACCCCTGGGCACACCTACTCAAACTGGGGTCTCCTCCCCCAAGCCCTCCTCTGAGGCGTGGCTTTCCTTGTCGAAGGAGGAGCCCGAATGAGTGGCGGCCGCTATATTAGGATACTGGGCCTCCACACCTCCCCCGTTTTTACTTATTAATGAGACAACTTGATTATAAATAATCTTCTTCATAACAAAAAATATAATGGATAAAAAGAACAGGAAAAGAACAATCAACCCAATGTCTCTGATAATGGACGCTCCCCACTCCGATAGTCCCAGTTCTTTAAATAGTTGCCGCAGCCAACCTCCAGATGCTTTTGCTACCGCTCCTGCTGTGTGGGTAATTTTGGTCACCATGTCATTTAATGTTTGTTGGAACCAGTCCTGTGTTTCAAACTTCATGTCATTTATCAGCGTGTGCATCTTGTTCAGTGTCGCATGGATGCTCTCAGATCTCGAGGACAGGTTAAAACAGCACATGCCATCAAAGTCCTGGCATCCATGGCCATGGGCCAGCAGCAGGAAATCAATTGCTGCCCGATTTTGCAGGGTAGCGTGCCTGGTGATTTTTTCCTCTGATAGGAGGTCACTTAGGGCTTTAGAAGTGAGCTCCGCTTGCCTTGTTACCCAGCACTCAAGATGGCCCAATTCATTGAGTGCTTTCGCGGCTGCCACCCAAGGCAGAAAAACTGAAACCGCGATTCTTTTAGATTTGGCCCAATGATAAATTGAAGTGTCACAGTGGGGATCAATTGGGTCTGCACCTCTTCTCTGTACTTTGCGGCGCCAAATTGGAATTTGTGTCATGTTCTGTGTGGCAAGTGTTAATCGCCCTAGGGTGCAGGGGCCTCCGATCAGTTGGGAAGGGATCCCTGCCCATGCGCGATCTCCACAAATTAAAAAGATACCTTTAGGGAGAGCCAAAGGGTTGGGGTTGTGTTCGTCCCTTGTGGAGGGAAGCTGTACCTTAGCAAGGTCCCCACACCATTCAGCAGCCGTCAATTCGAATTTGGATTGTTTTACATGCTGATAAATTTGGGGGTCGTGGTAGTAGGGATCTGGTTTAAAATCGAAGTGCACACAACGGGGTGCTTTCATTGAGCCTAATAGTTCGATTTCAGTCGGTTCGTCAGCCAATCGGGATAATTTTTCCGTCCATTCCCTCCACAAGAGTAAGGGGTTTACAATGGGAAGTTTAACCTTATAAGTAATTCGACTGCGGTTGTAGACATGAAAACCTGATTTCTTTGTGTTAATTTCGCGGTGGAAATCGCGCAGGGATTGTGGATAGTCTGAGACCTCCAAGGGGACCCCTACCAGGCTGGTGGACAGGGGGTCGTCCACTGCTGATGTTGAGAGGCACATTTCCTGCTGCTTCATGGCCTGAGCGAGGGTGACCCATACGTTTTTATGCGGTTGAGAGACGATCCAGGTGTCAACAGATGGTATAATCACGGTACAGGTTATGGCCAATAGAAGGAGGCGTGCGTGGGGAGTCATCTCTAAAATAAAGAGATAGAAAAGTAAATATCAAATTTGATAAATGGGTAGGAAGGGAGGGGAAGCGCGATCACATTTAGGGAAAGTCTGGGGAAGGGAAAGGAGGGGAAGGGAAACTAATGTGACTGATGGTGTCTCCTTCTTCTTCCTCGTCGTCGTTGGTTTCATTCTTCGGTTGGATTCCTTCTTCTTTTTTCTTCCTTCTCCATCTGATGTCCTTCGGACCTTGACCTGCCTTTTTCTGTGCTCGCCCGCTGTTCTTGATAAGGGGCTTGATGAATTTGCGCGGGACCCACCTCGGACCTTCTGGTGTGGAAACACATCCGTACCCTCTTCCCCAGGTGATAAGGGGGAAGGGGCCGGTGATCTTAAGGGAATCTGGCTCCTTTGTCAGAACGAGAGGGTGCTCCTTCAACCGTGCCCGCGTGGAGTTACGGAAGTGGCGGAGCACGGGGGGGTCTGGCTCACAATCGGAGTGATTTAAAAAATTTATAGTAAAAAGGGCCC